>APFE031246508.1:195109-236977 GCA_000404065.3 Pinus taeda | reverse complement strand
ATTTCATGGGCTTCTAAGAAGCAGTGCATTGTAGCATTGTCTACAAGGGAGGCTGAATATGTGGTAGCTACAGCAGCAGCATGTCAAGCAGTTTGGATGAGAAGGATGTTGAGGAGCTTAGGCCAAGAGCAGGAAAAAGCGACAGTGATTTTTGTGACAATAGCTCAGCTATTGCATTGTCAAAGAATTCAGTGTTTCATAAGAGAACGAAACACATTGATACAAGATTTCACTACATCAGAGAATTGGTGAACAATGGAGAAACTGTCCTAGAACATTGCAGGACTCAAGAATAGGTTGCAGACATCTTGACAAAGCCACTGGATCAGAAAAGCTTTGAATTTTTGAGGAAGTGTCTGGGTATGACCGAATGCCCAGCAGTTGAAATTAAAGGGGAGTGTTGAAAATGTAATTTCAACGCAGCACGCAGCCATATCATCCCCCGAAACCACAGTTGCAAAACCACAAACCACCTTGATGCATATCGGATCGCTTTTGCATGAAGGCAGTTTTCGTACACAAGAGCCCGATACAATATAGTGTTGACGCATGGCTCTCCCCATACGTCATCATCTCTGACATATCGGGACGTAAAGTTCAACATAAAAGTGGCTCCCGATATTTCCGTCCACTGTCAGATCTGCTCCATCAATCTCCGCCATCGATTGTCTCAACCTGCATACGGCCAACATTAAAATCTTGGCGTGGAGTAAAATTAAGTTTTATTTTGACCATACTGGCATTAAAGAATTGTCATATGCGTAGGTGGATTTTTTATTTTTTTGTTTACAGCATGTATGGGCATGGATTAAAATAGGCATGGGCATATGTAAATGTTCTTAAAATTTTAATGTTTTTTTTACGGGAGTATGGTCATGTACGCAAGGTAATTATTTTTGGTATTGTGGTTGCATACACATAGTATGTTTATGTTTTTTTTTGTTGACCATTCTGTAATTAAAAAAAAATGAAAAACGCACAGCAATGCGAAGAGGTGAATGAAGAAAACCAAAGGAAGCTTGTATCAAAAAAACCATAAATTGTTTCACACAGCAGTGAAAAGGGAACAATATGTTTTGGTGAATTTGTAGTTTTTCACACAGTAGTGCGTTGATCATTTTATTTCTTTTACAGTAGTAAGTCCTTGTAATCTTTGTTTTCACACAGCAGTGAATGTAAATGAAATTTTTACACACAGTGGTGTAAACTTTCAAAGGAGACAGAGTAATTTTGTTGAAATGTTTTGGTGAATCCCTTTGAGTGAAAGAGGATGAATATGTATCAGTGAATTTTGTTTTAATGTATAGAAATCTTTTATGGTGGTGCAATACTCTATTCTCAGTTAAGTTTTTTTTAAATCTTGCTTGTGCAAAAAGATCCTGGAGTAAAGGAAACAGAGCATTGCCTCTGTGTGCTTGAATTCTGTGTTTTTGGGATTTTGCCTGAAAATCCCCAACAATATCAAATTTGTTATCATCTTCCCTGCAGAGTTAGCAATATGTTGACTGCCAAGCTCACCTGATCTTCCTGCTCTCACTATCCTCGATTGCAGATTCTCCGAATATTCGGGAATCCGACGGACATGGGTGCGATCATGTCCCTCGGATTCCCGAATATTCGAGCAATAAGCTCACCATCTCTGGAGTGGTTTCTCCAAAAGAAAATCGTACTAACGATGGAATAGTGATGACTCTTTATCACAGGAAAGGCGGAGATGGATTTGTGCCGATGGAAGCTGGTTCTAATCATGACGATCAAGCATACCAGTGGCTGTCCAAGAATCGTGCTTGGGAACTGAAACGAGGAATGACTATAAGCGCGGAGGGATCTCTGTACGCCCGCTACGACAGCTTGCATTACATCAAACTTTTGGTGGGAACTCCTCCTCAAAAGTTATTTCTTGTCATGGACACGGACAGTAACGTCGTTTGGGCACCCTGCATCACAAGTTATTCTTGTAGCAAGTGCAGGATTTTTCTTCCCAGAAAGTCATCCTCCGTTGGCCGTGTAAAGTGTGTAGATCCAAAGTGCAAAGACCTGTGCGGAAATGCCAATGGGGAGGTTTGGGGGCAGTTCTACAACCAAAGAACCCCTAATTTATGTCCAGTGTGCAATTGCAACTACTATGGGGCATGTCCAGCGTACAGTCTTCGGTACGGCACGGGAGCCACGACCGGGTATCTACTGACCATGACTTTGCCATTGGAAGGTGGAGGGACGCGAGAAATAAAGAACTTCGGAGTCGGATGTTCGATGGTTTTGGCACACCAGACATCTCCTGGTATTGCAGGATTTGGCTGAGGAGGTCTATCAATGGCTTCCCAGCTTAGTCGCCTTATTGGTGATGGATTTGCGTATTGCCTTCAAAGCCACGACTGGTTTGATAAAAAAACCAAGAGCAACAGAATGGTGCTAGGTGAGAAGGTTTTCGCAAGGATATCCACTTGAATTATATTCCCTTTCTAGACAACTCCAGAGCAACTTATCCGTTCAACGCATTCTACTATATTGGCCATATAGGGATCAATATTAGTGGAAAGTGCTTGAAGTTGCCCTCTAATGTATCCACTTTCGATAGCACATGGAAGGGTGGGACCACAATAGATTCAGGCACTGCCTTCACTCACATTCCCTCCAGATTGTAGGCAATTTTAAGTTTCAGATTACATATAAGAGGACCCCTGACAATCTGTTTGAGTTTGACTTGTGTTACAATGTCTCAGGTCTGGAGGACAATATTGAGTTCCCTGAGTTTGCATTCCTTTTCAAGGGTGCTTCAGGCATGGTACTGCCTAAGGAGAATACTTGGATATCTACTGGTTCTCATATATAATGCTCGGCAATGTGATGTCGATAGAGGACCTACTATGGTCTTACGAAACTACCAAGAGCATAACTTCTGTACATTATATGACAAAAAGAAGAATCATTTGGGTTTCACTAAAAAGAACTGCAAGGTATTCGGCTGATCTCACTACTACTCTTTTGATAATGTTCCGTTGAACTACGAATTTTTTGGTTTAAACATTATTGCTGTACGTAATAAATATAGTTTATAAATAATCTATCTCCATGCACCCATCTTTATTTTGTTCACCGAAATTACATTAGCAGATCACGGGTACATGCTTTGTCATCTTAGGCTTTTTACTACTTTAGCGTCTAGTGGATTATTATTAAAATATTTGAAAATTATATCTATCTATGTGGGAAAGTTGTTAAAAGAAAACACTTCTAAACTCATCTATATTAAATATATTGAAAATTGAGTAAACTAAAAGTAGTTTACATCGAATGTTTGGTTCCGTTAGGTTTTAAATACAAATTTCATGTGATTTAAATAAATTTTTGTCCTTTTTTTTTAAAACAACTATATATAATAAATTGGAAAATTAATCAACAAAAAAAAATTCAATTTTTTGGACTTTCTAGTGCTTGAATCCGGTAGAAAAAAAATTGAGGTGAAATTGTGATTTGTGTTATTTAAATTGGTTTTTTGACTGTATATATGGGAAAAAACTCTAAGGCACTTTGATTGTGCACGAGTTATCCATCAAACTTGTGATTTCAATAAATTTCTGTTGCATATAGAGAAATTAGACCGGAAAAACCCAACAAAAAAGATTCCAAAAAGTTGCACTAAAGACAACTCGGAAGAAAAAAAAGAAAAGAAGAAGTTTACAACAAAATTCATCATACATTGATGTCTTTTTCGACTTCAATGCCACTAACTCCATGACTTCGATCTCTAAAGGAATTTTCTCCACGACCCAATTCAGTAGTCATTCAAGAAGTTTCAATGATTGTGTACCATAAAGTTTTATGAAACATGTACTCACTTTGTTACTCAATTTTGCTGTATATTAAGTTTTTTTTTGTAAGTCGGATTTTTTTATTAATTGCTAAAATAAAAATTTAAATGGCTATTATTTGAGAGTCTATCAGTCTCGCCCCAACCATGTTTGTTGATCGTTGCCATTAATTCAAAGTAAACATTCCTAAAAAGACAAAGACTAGCTGACCATAGCCGCAAAGGCAAGATGTGCCAAAAAACAAACAAAATGAGCAAAACACCAAAACTCATACTTAGTCATCAGAGTTAATAGAATTTAGGTTATCTGGTCCCATCCCAGGTGGTGGAGGACGGTGAAACGGAAAACTAACGTGTTTCTCCAGGTGAGCTAGTTAGGTTTCCACCTACTCTAGCTTATCTAGAATGTGCAAGTGCCCATGCCACACCACCACCACTCTTTCCCGAAGTTGACACTGGAAATATTGAATTTGCGCCAAGGCTACTCTAACTACGTAATGTTCTGCTGGTTGGACTTTCCCCAAGGCTTCTAACTATAATTTCACTGACAACCTTGGAGGGCTTGAGGTTGCGCACGAGGAATTACCTCTTGTCCATGGTTTGGGCCAACGTCCATGTTGTGGCTTCAGAAATCTTTCCTTAGCACTCGTGCTTAGCCCCACATCCACCTTTTTTAAACACCAATGACGAGGTTAGGGTTGTGCTGCCAATCCTCTACCACTCCATTCCAACCTAGTACTTTTGTGTGTGATCCAAGTGGATATTGGTGGCCACCCACACATTCCACTTGGACCCCCATTAATGTTTCTTTTAGTTTTTCAGTTTCCTTAGTTGTGGCACAATTTACTACTTTTGGCAGTTTTTAGGGTCATGAACTTCCAAAGCCGTTTTAAGGCCCTAAACAACGTTTTTTTGGAAAACAGGTAAACATTAATTTTTTATTGGTGTTTGTAGTCGAAAGTTGTAGTGGGCTTCTATGGGGCACAATAATAACAATATGGGGACAACATGGGCATAGCAATAACAATAAGGACTACAATGACAATAATAATGGGGGCATACACTAGTATTATAGGGACCTAATACTTCCTAGGAGACTTGAATACCACTTCTTTTTATATTGGTTCCTGTGAATGAATCCCTATGCATATTTTGAGGCCATTCTATGTCTAATGACAATTATTAGGTACTGTGAGTGTGATTGTGTGTTGAATGCAATAGAGAGTTCAATGGAGTAGTGACACTCTAGTGATAGCTGAGTTGATAAACTCGTGGGGATTACCTTTTGATAATCACCTAAGCAATGGCTTGTCTTGAGGCTACTAAACCATAAGGAAATTCGTTGGGTTGAGAAACTAATGGTTAGAATGAGGTACCCTAGTACTAGTTGGACTTATAAACACCTGGTGTATCCTTAGGGCAGAGAACACAAGTACTAGCACCATTGATGAGCTATTGAATAGGTGTGCTCTTTGTAACACCCTCCTCCACATTTACCCAAGTTAACTGGTTTGTTGGGGTAAACATGTGATGAGGGGCTACTACGATGTGATTCAACTCCCCATGTACAATTAAGGAAGTGGAACTGACAAAACACAACCACTTTGAACCTCTTGTTGGGCATGGAATCCCCCCAAGGCATGTTTTGGGGCTCAAAGCCCAAGTTTTGACCGAATCTTTTTGTAAAAGCTCCACGAATTACAGGCGTGGGGCACGAAAGTATGATAGAGTCATAGGGTTGTCCGCCTTAGTTTTTTAATGTAATGTCAGCTGGATAGACCTACCCATGGTCCACAGACCATGGGATTATATAAATAGAGCGAGGCTCTAAGTGTAAAAAAAGATATGAAATAGAAGAGAAGCATGAGAAAATCTAAGTGATTGAGTCGCAAGTTGAAGTGTGTCTTTGGGTCGTAGAGTAGGAGAAGGCTTTGCAGCTGAGTGCGCAGAGGCCTAATAGTCCGTAGCTAAGTGCGCGGTCCCCTGCAGCTGAGTGCACAGGGCGAGTCAAGTCTGTAACCGAGGAAGGAAATAATAAAGAGAAGTTTTGTTATAATTCTATGTATTTGTTCTTGGGTTAATGCATGATTGATATAATTTGCACATATACCATTTATTTACTGCGTGCACTTGTATGAATGGTTAATCTTGTTAATCATAACTTAAAGCACTCAAATAGGCAAAGCTAATTAACTAACATTGGAATAACCGTAAGGTCTTGGGTAATTATGCAGAGCGCAACGTTCAGCCCCTGGGTAGGGTTGTGCAAAGGTAGGATATCAGGCTGTGAGGTACGGGAAAGTGCGCTAAGCAACCTATAAGCAGGGTCAAACCACAGACCAATTGAACTCATTAGACATCTCCAGGGTGTGCAAACCTGGTTCTAGCACCCTCCCATACTACTTCGGGTGAGACCTCAGTCCATGCTCCGCGGACTATTGCTTAAAGGGCCAGTAGTACTGGGATTTGTTTAGCTAATTAACTCCGAACCTGGGTTAGGCCCTAATAAGCCAACAAATGGTTCCGTTGCCAAGACCTGGATCTGCATAAAGATGTCTGATTTCATATCACTGGAATCCAACAAAAAAAAGGAATTAACAAGTGGTTGGACAGAAGGATTCACGAGTTCATGGTGCAGGAAAACAAGAATCTACAATTATCAAAGGAAGAGTGGCTAGATTACGACTTATATACAGAAATCCACGAAATTTTTACATCCTTCCCCACTGAGTTGTACGAGTGGATCCCGAAGCTAGCAGATAGTCAAGGGAGGTGTATACTCGACAAACCTATTGTGTGGAATCCAGAGTTGGTGCGCAGTCTAGAAGCATTGAAAGATAGGATCACGGGCGCTGTCAATCACTGGATGGATCGGATCATAGGAGGGTTCATCTCTGATTTCACGGTAGATACTTCGATCAACTATAGCGAGGCAGAATGATGCTTCCTCAAGGGACCGCGAGGTAAGTATGTTAAATCTTTGAACACTTGGATTAAAATGCTACTGTGTGAAAAGCAGGTTATGCGAATAAATTAATGTTTGGGGCTACGTGGAGTGGGAAGATCTACAGAAACGAAGGTAACACAGAACTAGAAACTAGCACCTTGATTAAGAGGAGCTAGCAAATGTTTCACCAAGAAGTGCAATTAATATGATAAAGCAGTGAATTCCGTGCATACCACTCCCACCTACACCACCGCCAGTTTCACCATCTTCACCCCCGTCTTCGCCCATACCACCTATGCCACCACCATAGTTCAATATGGCAAGCGCGATAAAGTTGCCAGTGTTCAAGGGAGTAGAGAATGAAGATCCGAACCAATTTTGGTTTGTGGTAAGGGTTGTATGGGAAACAAAGGGAGTCATGAATGAAAATATAAAGAAAGCAACGCTAGTTAGCGCTCTGTACGATCGCACACTGACTTGGTACATTAAGTATTCCAATGACAATCTGAATGTAGGAATCGCAGATATCCAATTTGCACTGAACAAAAAATTTAGCAGGCCAAAATCAGGGACACAATCGATCATTGGATTTAAGGAAATCGCGATGCTTCCAGGTGAGACCCCCTGGGAGCTGGATCAAAGACTGAAGTGTACAATTCGCAAAGCTAATATGACCTTGACGAATGGACAACACCACGCCTGGTTTGTGGCATCGCTAACGCTACATCTAAGAAACGCGTTGTCACAACAAAAGCTAACCACTCAAGCCGAGGCCATGGAGATCGTGATGAGACTACACGAGACCCTGATACAAGATCTTAACCTGGGAGTTCAACATATCCACACACAATTGAAAAACTTATGCCTCGAGATGAAGAGTTTGAAACAAGACAGGACGGCTCACCCAGAAGCGTGCGAGGAGGTATGGTACGTAAAGTGCAAAGGCCAGGGACATGACAAGGACCATTGTCCAGTCTTCACGAACTACTTGGTGGGAGGAGGGCTAATGCGATTGAGACCAGAGGCACAAGCAGGACCCAGTGCGACACCTGCATTATGGTGCACAATTTGTCAGATAGGAGGGCAGCATGCTACACGTAACTGCCATCTATTACAGAAATATACACCGAATTCCCAACAACTATTCTGTAATTTCTGCAGGTCAGTAGGCCACGATGAGTGCACCTATAGAAGCTATGAAATGATGATGGATCAGACCCCTACCTGCAGAGTTCAAACCGAAGCATGACCCCTTGATCAAAATACAATAATGGTGCACACTGGATTTCAGGGGCGCGGACAAGGCCAAGGTGGAATGGGACTAGGAAGAGGTCACAGACAGCTGATATATTACAATTGCGAAGGGCCAAGGCATTATGCTCATGATTTTACAAATCCAACGAGACCATGATGCTCATATTGTACCCAGTTTGATCATGAGATGGAGGACTATCCCACACTGATAGCGAGGTTGTGTGATAAAGGAGCACTCCAACCTCCCCCGACTCAGAACCTACAAATGATGAAGTCTGAGCCGCGCGAGGAAGACTTGAATGTAAATATCGTGCTCTAGAGTGGTATCATGACAAGAGATGACAAAGGCAAGCAGTCCAAAGAGAGTGCCTGGGTTCAGAAGGCTCCAACAAGGAACCAAAATTTGATTTGGAGCGTGCTAAGGAGACATTCATGGAAGATAAGAAGAGCTCCGCGGATGCCTCCACTTTAGGAAGTAAAGACAGATTGGAATTGGAAATGGACCCATCAATGCTCACTACATTCTTGGAGACATGCATGAAGTTGTTGCGTGATAGAAAAATTGTGAAGGGGCTGCAAGAACTTATCACTAGATGTGCTCGGACTGCGCCAGGAGAACCACGCGTAGTCGGGAAGCTCGGGAAACACACAACGTGAACAGGAAGAGAGATGAGATTGACCACGCTAATTGAGGAATATGAAATGGATCACTTGATTCTGGATCTAGGATCGGATGTGAATCTCTTGCCAAAGCAGACATGGGAGCGCATGGGCAGGCCTGCACTGCAATGGTCTCATATCCAACTGCGAATGGTGAACCAACAAAATACCCTACCTATGGGAAGATTGCAAGGAATAATGGTAGATGTCGAAGGTGTGAGTGCGCTAGCAGATTTCGAAGTGATAGAGATTGTTGATGACAATAATCGCTATCCTGCGCTACTAGGAATAGATTGGGCCACTAACATGAATGAAGTAATAAATCTGAAGAAGCACAAGATGATTTTTGAGAAAAAGTAATTGTGCGTGGTGGTACCTTTAGACCCTGCAGAAGGATCGCGCTACAAAGAGCCAATGTACGACTACGACAGCAATGAAGATCTAGAATGTATGAACAAGATAACCACGTAGGAGCAAGATTGGGTAAATCCAACTGTGAATGGCAGGATCTCTTGGGAGCGAAAGATCCTGCAACTCAGATTCGGATGAAGAAATAGAACGATGGCAGAACTAGTTACATGATGTAGCCAAGCTCAATTGTAATATGATGACAAGGTCGTTGCGTTGCATGGCAATAGAGGTAAGAGATTTGCCTACGTATGATGGGTTGAGCGAGGTGGATGATTTCCTGAACTAATTTGAAAAGGAAGTACCAGAACAACAACGTTTCGACACTTTGAAATGGGTACTATGCGCTATGCCCACAAGATGGTGGGGTATGCACCGAAGGAGTTTTGAGGACTAGCATGAATGTAGAAGGATGATGCACATGCGGTTTGAAAAGCCTCAGATGCAGATAAAAGTCGGGTATGATGGATGAAACAGCCTGCGCACACACCTTTCTTGATGGGTACACGCATATGGTGCGCAAGCTGCATGAAGGCACACCATCCTCATGATAGGAAACATGACCGATAAGTAGGAGCAGGCAAGACAATGGCACGAATGACCCCTCTAATTGGGACCACGAAGTATGGTAAGCCCAAGCATGCAGAAGCATATTCACGTAGAATCTTTTGATAAAGTGCGCAAAGCACTGAACACAGTCTACCATGTGAAACGGGCTAACTGGGACCTGCGCGTACCAATGGTTCTCTACGCATATAGGACCATGTGAAAAACCCTGACCGCATGGGCACCCCTGAAGTTGAAGTACGAAGTGAATGCTGTCATCCCCATGGTGCATGAAAAGCTTAGTCCACGCATAGTACCACCAGTAGATATGATGGTTCGCAGAGTTTGGAAAGAAGTGATCACACAACCGCAAGAAGCATAACACATGGGACTTGAGGAAGAAATCCAATGGGGAAACCTTAGACTCTGCGAATTTGAAGAAGAAAGGGTGGGGTTAACGAAGAAAAGTGCTTAGTCGGACATGGATGTCAAGAAGATGGAGGACGAAATAGAGAAATATTTTCTTGGCAAAAAGACCAGAATGGTAAGGCAGTGTGCGTATGATCACGATGATAGGGTTGAGGCCTATTGCCACAAATTAAGCAGTCTGATGCCTTAGCTTGGACCACGTATTGCTAAGCATAGTGACTAGGATAGCGCGTTACAAGTGATAAAGTATGCGATGTCGACCATAATAGAAAAAGGTAGGGATTCTCCAGAGAACATGATGAGTGATAAGATGGAACTTTTCACGGGTGATGCTACCATCTGACTAGCCGAGGGAAGGATAGTCTTAGCACTCCAGGCAGCTGGAAGAGAGCATGGGACTATAAAATATTCTACCCAGGAGCTGCGTGATATTGGACATGTGTGCATAAGCAAAGGGTCACAAGGTTTGCGACTGCGCACGAGGGGCTGTGCTGCCGCACAGGTTGGCCAAAAAGTGATCATTGAAATCACTATTCATGATTGGATGCTTAACTTTAGGCCAAATGGAGCAGGCAGTAGGCATTTAAGATGCGATTTATGGGCAAAATATGGGAAAATCTTCTACCAAGGGAGCATTAATAAACTGGATTTGGGGGGAATGGTTGAATTCAAATTCCAAAGGCGCTATAAAATACAAAGGGTTGCCTAGTAAACAACACATGGTCATTTGCGAATTGAGCGATCGAACAGAACCCTGCTTGTTGTGAGTCGAGCATTGATTAAGCCCTTGAGTTCGCGAGTAATAGATTGTTGCACAAATACAATGGCAATGGCTAAGGATGTTATGGAGATAGCAGAAGTGGTTGCCGAGGGGGCCATGCAGGCCCTGACTGTGGGAAATGTCCCAAACGGTGTTGGGATTGTGGTAGAAATCCTGAAATCACCACGCACACCAAGACCCAAGAAGGAAAAACAAGCAATGGATCCCGTACGTGTGTCCCCGCAGAACCTACTGCGCAGCAAACTATCGATGGAGGAGAAGGGGAAAGTTGTCACTATAGAAACAAATGAAGAAGAAGAAGATATGCAGGATCTTATCATTGTAGAAGAAGAGGATGAAGGCATGGAGGTGGATACTCAGCCTACGCACTCTACAACAAAACTACCCACCTATGTCCCCCCATGAAAAGGGAAGGCTAAAGTGCCCAAGGACCTGGATGAGACCAAGAGCTCACTCCTCCCATTTGGCATTATGATTGAAGGCATGCACCTGGGCCACATGCTGAACCTAATATTCAAATATTGAGACCTCACTGACCATGAGAATTTCCCTCACCTTAAGACCGGAAACCTCATGAAGCAAAACACCGCGGGGGGGGGGGGGGGTGACAGAATTAGAGCCGTGGAAGTGGTTGCACGGAGTGGAAAAGGTAGGGCTGTTGAACTTGCTCTGGGTTCCACACTTCCATCACACCCCAATAACCATTTTTGTCATCAGGCAGTTGCTCTACCTGGTGCATGATGGATGTTTATGGCTGGAGGAGCCCATCCCCATCACGGTAGACTTGATTCATCGCGTCTCCCGACTTCCATGAAAAGGAGAGGACCCCGCAGCCATATCGGAAGGGAAGGGAAGTGATTTGGCCATCGCGGAGGCCATGAAGAAAAATTACAATATGGGAAAGAAGAAGAGGGGCTACGCCATCTCCAGCATCAAGGACAAAGCAGTCCACGTGGCAACCCAAATCGTGGCTGGAAAGGTTATGCACAAGTGTCACACATACGAGGTACTTGTGTTGGTGGTCGCATTGGCCGAGTAGTGTGTAGAGGGGGTCCAATTTATCTGGTCTGAATTACTCTACACGAAATTTTTAGAGAATTACTACGAAGCCCAGGAACATGGAAAAATATTCCACTATGCATGGTTGTTGCTGTCCATAGTGCTCGTAGTTGGGGAATTGCTAGAGGATAGTCAATTCCCCATAATTGACTGGGATTTACCGAAGGCGGCGAAGTACGCTTCACTCTGGGCCACGAAGGATGCTAAAAGGATACATGAGAGCAAGATCTTCTGCATGTTCATGGAGATGAAACTTAGAATGTGGATCAACCGTAAGCTGTGGTTGTCACCCATGGTTTACAACAGTCTACAGAGTTTTGGAGAATTTAAGGCAAACATGCATAACATATATATCAAGGCGCGCAAGGACCCGACTAAATAGTGGACAAAGCTACCCTTTGTAGCCACCGACAATGTCATTTTCAATGTCCTGGAGGCATGGCTGATGGAGTGGCATGCCCCAGACATCGTGAAGATCAAGAAGTCGGCGGTGCAAAGAAAGAAAGACGAGGCCACGCTGCACATCGCACAATTGGCTAAAAAATGAAGGAAGGATGCAGCGGCAGCAGAAGTTCAGGCATTGCGAGACACGACACAGAAAGAAATTGAGTAAGAGAAGGCTGCAGCAGTAGCAGCAATATAGGAGGCAGTTGCGAAAGCAGGCAAGGACCAAATGACACAAGGGCAGGAAGCAGAGGAAGCAAAGACTGAATAGGGAGGTGTAGACCCACAAACCGCATCGACGTAGCTGAAGTGCCAACACCCAACCAAGAGGGTAGGGTCACGTAAGAAGAGAAATGCTTTTAAATTGTCTATCGACCATATCACCCTAACCAAGGGTGATTTACATGACATCAGCGAAACAGTGTGCGATGTCACCTCTGAGGCTCTCCAAGGTTTCATGCAGGAGAACCAGATTGTGTTGGGGGCCCTCAGAGTGCACCTGCAGGAATTATAGACGCACCCTCCTCAGGTTGTTACCCTCTCGACCAACCTCACAGTCAGCTCAACAGCAACAGAGAAGATGTTGCGCGCACAGATGACGAACACCATAGTGCTACCGAAAGGAGCACTAGTGTCCTCAAATGAGGCCAATAAGCCTTTGGTTAGCATGCTGAAAGGTCTCGGTATCAATCTAGCTGCACTCCCGTGCGAGACCTTATATGTGTTGTAGAATGGGATAACTGTAGAGTTGTGAGCTAGGGAGAGCCACGCACTCCAAGTCCTCAGTGAGAAGAAAATAAATATGGAACAACTAATTTTGCAGCACGATGAAGTGGTGTCGCAGAATCAATAGCTGGTACAGGTGATAGACGACGCTTGCCAAAGTGTCCCGGAGCTAGCCATCCCAGTAGACATACCAGCAAAGGCACGGATCCACAGGTTAGTAGCAGGGGTCTGCGAGGCGAAGGAAGAAATGACAAAGATTCAGCTAGAGCTGAACCTTCAAATCATCGAGCTATGGTTAAAGGCATAGCCATCCACTCCCCCGAAAGTTAGAGAACATCACGCTAATGCTATCACAACAGGATTGGAGGAAATTGGAGGTGCAATGCGAGACTACACCAGCATGTTGGAAGAATCACTTGAGGTCCTGATAACTCTGCAGGAGGACCCCAACATCCAACGCTTAGAGATAGAGGCACGAGAACTCCAATAGCAGTATGACAGTGTCTGAGGAACTATGCAAACGGTGGTCCTCACTTAGAGGCTTGCGTGGATGCAGCAGGCTAAAGCGTTGAAGGAGCAGGTGGACACCGCATGACATAAGGAAGCAGTCCTAAAGGTGTGCCTCCAGCCTTGGATCGACGAGTCCTTCACCATCACGACATAAATCGAAGGCATGCTCATACACATGCAGGGGATGCACACATTGATGTAGAGAAGCACTCTCAACACAGAGGTCTCAGCATAACGTATGCAGCAGATCCAACACGCAGAAGCTTAGTGAGCTACTGACCTCTGCGCAGTTGGAGAACAGTTGGCGGGACTCCACGCAAAGATCGACGTGCCAACTGAGTGACTCGAGGGCAAGTCATGATGTTTGTGTTGGGGGCCAATTGGGCATGGAATCCCCCCAAGGCATGCTTTGGGGCTCAAAGCCCAAGTTTTGACTAAATCTTGTTGTAAAAGCTCCACGAGTTATGGGCGCGAGGCGCGAAAGTATGATAGAGTCACAGGGTTGTCCGCCCTAGTTTTGTAATGTAATGTTAGCTGGATAGACTTACCCATGGTCTGCAAACCATGGGATTGTATAAATATAGCGAGGCTCTAAGTGTAAGAAAAGATAGGAAATAGAAGAGAAGCATGAGAAAGTCTAAGTGATTGAGTCGCAAGTTGAAGTGTGTCTTTGTGTCGTAGAGTAGGAGAAGGCTCTGCAGCTAAGTGTGCAGAGGCCTAATAGTCTGCAGCTGAGTGTGCAGACCCCTATAACTGAGTGCGCAGGGCAAGTCGAATCTATAATCGAGGAAGGAATTAATAAAGAGAATTTTTGTTATAATTTTGTGTATCTGTTCTTGGGTTAATGCATGATTGATATAATTTTCACATATATTGTTTATTTACTGCGTGCACCTGTATGAATGGTTTGTGTTGTTAAGTATAACTTAAAGCACTCAAGTATGTAAAGCTAGTTAACTATCATTGGAATACTAGTAAGGTCTTGGGTAATAACGCGGAGCACAACGTTCATCCCCTGGGTAAGGCTGCGCAAAGGTAGGATATCAGGCTATGAGGTACGGGAAAGTGCACGAAGCAACCTACACGCAGGGTCAAACCATGGACCAGTTGAACTCATCAGACATTTCCAGGGTGTGGAAACTTGGTTCTAGCACCCTCCCATACTACTTTGGGTGAGACCTCAGCCTGCACTCTATAGACTATTGCCGAAAGGGCTAGTAGTATTGGGATGTGTTTGGCTAATTAACTCCAAACCTGGGTCATGCCCCAATAAGACAACACCTCCACACACACTACAAAATATCTAAGACCTAACCAACCCTTACTAGTGACCAACCCCTTAGACAACTTGTCTTTTCACTGCCCTAGAGACTCATTCACTCCCACAACAAGGAATCCATGAGACTGTGGCCTTTCTTAGGGAGTTATGTACTAGCGAACTGAGAATTTGTGCCACTTTTTTAGGGTCAAGACTCAGGCCACTTCCCAGAACTTCATGAAAATTCCAAAAATGATAAATAACATCGAACCAAAGCTACTAATGCAAAAAATTGATTGGTGACTTTATTGGACACCTACTAGCCATGACATGCATTTCATCAAACATGTCACAAATATACATTCTACATGTCATAACAACATATTTGAGCATAGCGGTCTCATACTTATCTAAGTATCATAAGGAAGCATTGATACCTTATCAAAATAGTTTCATTATCATCTATTAGGTTATATATTCATTTTTTATTCATTTTCAAATCAAAACATGATGAGAGCCATACATCAAATCTGTCATAAAACATGCTCATAACTAGCATATAACCAACATAAATAACAAGGATATAACAACCAAAAAAACCACATATGAACAAGTATATTTACCTATGAAATACAAGAGGAAAGAAGCTCTTATTAACATATGCAAAATGCAACCAGGTCTGGTACTTCCATGTACCACCCGACCATAGATTGGTAAAACCAAATCTTTCTTTTAGCAAATCACCCTTGTGTCATATTCCAAGAATGAATGTCGGATATCATAAAACAACTCAATCAAAACCAAACCAAGGATTCCAGAGGTCAAACCACCTCCACCCTCAACCAGTGATTCCACCTCATGGTCGAACATCACTAACCATCACCAAATTCGTCTCTACCCAAGTTGTGTAGGTTTCTAGAGTGTTTGTTCCAACCAAGGCTTCCAGGACAAGTAACTCAACCCACAAGTGTTATCAGGCTTCTAAAGCATTTGTCCAACTAGGGCTTCTAGGACTAGTAACTCAACCCAACAAGGGCTTCCAGAGTATTTTTCCAACCAAGGCTTCTGAGGCTAGTAACTCAACCCAAGCTATTACAAGGCTTCCAGAGCATTTGTCCAACAAAGGCTTCCAAGAAATAGTAACTTAACCCACAGCCAAAGGAACATGAGCACCAACCATAAATACCAATGTTTCATCTGTTACTAGAGGAATACCAAGGTGTCAATCAATCATCTCCATTCTTTGGTCCAAATCCCTCAGATGCTTGTGCAAGTGTTCAAGAGAGTGCAAGATAACCATATGATTTTCATCTCATTCCAATATCATCCGGCCTAGTAAAAGTTTCTCCTGCCAATAGAGGTCTACAATGTGCATGTAATGATTGAGCCTACCCCTTGCGTGTCTTGTATGTGGGATCCAAACAACCCATTCAGTCAACACCTTCGTGTTTGAGAGAGTAGTACTATGAGAGGATGCTCCCTGCTTAAATCAAGAGAATCCTTCCTAAATGTTGGTTAGTGTAAGATCTCGATACCAAGATGCCAATCCTTCTAACCTATGATGCATGTAAGTGTGGCCTCAATGGACCCACTCTTGATAATAATCAAGCCCTCTTTGAACCCAAACTTGTTGGCGTGACATGTTGGTCCTACTAGAAAAAGGAATCTAGACAATGGATAGCCTCAATCCCATGTGTGAGAGTTGCAAAGGTGAAATCCAAAAAAAAATCTATCTTGAACCAAACCTGCAAGTCTCCCTGGAATGAGAAAGGCACTATAAAATTCCACTACCCACAAAATTCTCATCAAACTTAAAACACCAATAGAGGCAATAAACCACTTGAAAAGCCACCTTTTGACAGAGAAAAATCTTGTATGCCAACAAGAGTTTGACTCTACTCATTGAGAGGGTGAGTCAATAACACTAAAAGAAGACACCAAACAAAATAGGAAGTTGAGGCTCTACCCCAATAATTTCTCGAGGAAAGAAGGAAAAGAATCTAAAAATGAGTGACAATAGATCAACCTATCAGCTACAAGTTCTCCACCCAAAACATCCTAGTACCAGTATCAGAAAACTAAACGGTGGCACTTCACTCAAAATAAGATAACCTCTAGGAAAGAAGAGAACCAACACTGGTATGATAGGGTGGAAGACGATAATGGAAAGCTTAGAATAGAATGGGGGCAATGGGCTTCACAACTCACTCTAATATTGTCGGACAACAAAAGAGGAAATCTCCACTTTGATAAACCATCACAAGAGAGTGAGCATAGAAAAAGAAAAGAACAACACTCTCATTTATACACCACACAAAACCTCTTGAAGTAATTCCAACTTAATTTAAATGAAGGAAAGTGAGGGACAAACATAATGATACCAGGTAGTCAATGAAGCCACATTGATTGGAGGAGGATATCAGTTGCATGTAAGCATTATACCAGCTAAGAGGTTGGAAACACTACCTTGCAGGCGCCATCCTCTTACTCCCTATTTAAATGCGTAAATCACTAGTGAGGTGTACGCAACCTACACCACTTGCCTCCCTCTATATGTAGCTAAGCGTCCAACATTCCATTGTTGTGAATTTAAAAAAATGGGTGAAATTGTTGCCTCTCCTGGAATCACATGAATACATCTTCCCTCACCATCTACAACCTGCCATCTTTGTCTTCCCATCAAGGATGATAACTATCGCTCAATATCCATTTTTCTCATGTGTTATGTGCATTGAAATTCATTGGGGATGGGCGCCAGATCCCCTGACTCATTTTCCAGGATGGGTGGCATCATCTAATGCACACCCCTTGCCACATTTGTCACCTCATTCAGAGTAAAATAACATAATAATTAATTATCATAACTTTGTTATTATTATTATTATTATTAAAAATAATTAAATATGAGTTAAATACATATACATTTAACAACCATGTAACAAGTTTTTTAATCATGGAGATTCATCCTCATTTTATAATGGAGGTTTGTTATTAATACCAATCTTAATTTATCATACAACATTGTCAAAAAAACCATAAATCATTTCATAATGGAAATATTTTATATAATTTATTTTAATTTCATTTTACAACATTTTTTAATTAAATTGAAAAACAAAAATGTATAACTACCTTTGAAATAAACTTTAGCCCTTTATTTGTTACTATTATTTAAAATGTTTTGTGGAGAACAAATCACCCACAAATTTTTATCTTAATGTAATAGCTTTAGATTGTATTTTATATTTTATATTTATTTTTTAAATAAAAGTTTAGAAAATATATTTATTAATTAAACTAAAATTAATTTAAATAAAAAAAAATTAAAAAACAAATAATAACAATAATAAAAACTTAAGGTGGGCAGGCATGTTGCTACCATCCTACTAGCACACGTGCTAGCCGAATATAGTAACACCCCCCCTTAAGTGTTTAATATATGTCATGCAACAAACACCATTTGGCATAATGCTCCATCATCTGACAATATCAAAAGTTAATTCCTATAAGGGTTTTATGTTAATGGGGTTGGCAAGCAATATAAGCATATCTGGAGGAGTAAATGGAATGTGTACTAGGTAGAAAGGGGAGCCTATCAATCTACGCTCTCATACCAAAGTAACCTTCAATTGGAAATTGGAGGAAGACATTTGGTTTCAAATCATAATCTTATGATCTAGAAATCATTATTTGGCAAGGTACCAGGTGTGGCTCTAGTGTAGCTTCTTAGGAATGGACGCAATCTAACACCTCAGGGCCTTTCTCCATTTTGATTTTTCGAAGTTTGTCCTTTAGTGCCAATTTAATTTGGTCACTACTATTCTAATACAAGTCTATCAATGCTTTTCACATAGCATACAAAATTTTCTTGCCATAGAGACTCGAGACGATGTGGTCTCAAACTCCCTTAATGAATTATGTTTCGCCTTCACCACACACTTCTTCCATTTGGCCAAATTATATGCATCTGATGTTGTTGGCTTAGGAATTTCTTTATCAACGAATTCCTTCAAGCCATTATCCTCTAGCACAGCCTCCATTATGTCCCTCCAAGCTATAAAATTCGAGTTTCCTTCTAAGGCATCCTCGATCCGCAAATTATATAATGTCATATGTCGATCTTGAAGTATGTATTAGAAATTTGAATTTCACTTTTAACACAAAACTTTGAAATCTCCTCTAGTATATTGTTCTCGGCTCCAATACCATGTAGAATTTCCTATAGATTCGCAAGCCCATGCAATGTACTAAAGCAAAAGGCAATAATCTACTTCTACTTTCAACTAGCGGAAGCCAATATATTGATGAAAAAAATATGAACAAGAAGAAGATAAATCAATGGCACATAACACAATATGTATCTAGGGAAATCAACTGCTAAAAACCCTGCTATCTATATTACATATATTTGAAATATGAGTGAAGATACAAAGATTTTTCTCACTAGAAAAAATCCGCACAAGTATGATCAACTCTCTTAACTCGCAAGCCACCTCTTGCCCAGCACTTACCCAATTTTGTAGCTCTCCAAGCCCCTAATATCTTGCGTAATTCCTAGGATGAATAGCTCGAATTGAAAGGAATTCATTCTTCTAAATCTACGCAATACAAACATGGTATCAATTTCTGATGCATGCATGATATTTACTCTCTAATAAATAATACAACTGGTAGTACATTGTCCCTGCACTCTAGTCTTAACTGGGTCTTTCTCATAATCGCCATGCATGAGTTTTTGATCAGGGAATATTTAGTTAACTAGAGTGACACTTGTGGATGCACTAGTGCATCAACTGACTATTAACTCCCTGTTAGTTCCACAAACAGTTTGGAACTAATTTAACTGAACTTAACTCAGTAAACTAGGTGATCTAATTTCCAACTCAATTTAAACTCATACTAGACCCCCCTAAAACTTAGGGAGAACATATACATGACTACAAAAATACTTCCAACTCAAAATTCCTAAGCTAATTAAGTTAATTAAACTTAATTAACTATTTACAAGTTGCTATGAGAATAGAATTTGATTTTAATTCTCAGTTTAATTCATGGACAAATTAAACTAGAATTTCTTGTTTCCATTTCTCAACATTCCATAGCACCCTGAGTGAAAGAAAACAAAAATCAGCTTCATGTTAGTTCGAAAGGAGGAAGAAAACTTGTTATTGTTTGGATGATAGAAAAATGAAGCAGTGTTTAGTCAAACATCCTAGTTTTACCAATCAATAATGACAACTATAATTTACATTGCACTTCCAATGCATAAAATGGGCAAAAAGCATCATAAACATGCACAATGAAAGAAGGGTGCTTGCTAAACGAGAAAATAAGGCTTCACATTTTCATTGTTAGTTTTTAGATTAAAAAAATAAACAAAGAGAAAGTAGTTATCACCTTGTGCTCTTCTCCTACAGACAAGTTAAACAACCCATCTATTAGGTGACCTAACAAGGGCTGCGAAAGTGCTAATGCCCACTTCCATAGAAACCGCTTTGGTAACATCTACATTGACTGACAAATTTGATATGACCCGCAGAAGAAAAAATAAAATTCGCTTGTAGACAACCTGATCAAACATTTTAACATATAATTGGAGAAAATTTCATGCAAACTTCCTCTCCAACCTCACACAACTAACAAGTGTAGCTAATAGTGATGATTAGTTTCACAGAATCATTCATGGACAATTAAATTGAGAAAGTTGTGAAACAAGTAAAATTAAGAAATTCATGCAGAGTGCAAAGTAACTTTGTTGGTTTTGAATTGCACCCTTCTTGATGCGACTTTGCGAGACCCAACAAAAACCCAATCCCGCCTCCATGCATTACAACTTCTACCTACTAGGATAAAAAAATTATAGTCTAATCATCAATCACCATAAACATCGCAAGTGTAGTGGCTACTCTCCACATTTCAATGCACACATAACCTTTAATCTCTCCAAAAACAACAACCTAAAAGGTGAATATGGGGTTATATCCCTACACAATACATCCAACACAACCAATTTTAGCAGGCTGATCCATAATTGCGACTCCATTGTCCACTTGATGTTCTCAGAACCTTCCATGGAAAAAAACCTAAGAGATGTTGTATTTCCTAATGTCGTCTCATCAACATTCATGCCATCTAAGAAGATAAGCTTTGAAATATCGCAGAAATGCTGGATATGTGCCCCAATTGCAAACTTGTCCACATCCCTCAATCCTAATAGCCGAAGTCGCTTAAGCCTTAGGTAGCACAGGGTCAGGACATCTTATCGCATCGCTCGAAATTTTCTCATAGAAATTCGGCCCAAGTAGGCCATCAGCTTGGAAAATGACATATCCATGAGGCCATGGAACTAATATGCATCCATCTCTCGAAGTTCCTTGACCTCAAGGTTTATGACCACATTACCAACACTAAATCCTTCGCAATTTGTTCGATGCGGTGGGAGATTCCAGATTATGTGTGTTGATATCAAGCAAAATTCAGAGTCATGAGAGAACCTAAAAACCTCCATGTCCCACAAAAAAATACGAGTTTGGATAATTCAAGAGGGAGAACAATGCAACCATGTTGTCATCAAGAGACTTGACCAGTCGACCTCCTGCTCCTCTTTGGACCTATCTATAACATTTTCCTTAGCCTGCAGGGCTTTTCTCCTAACCCTCTAATTCATTGTGGTTTTCCCTTCCTGCTTTTCATAATTTTTCCACTATTGTTTGAGTTGAATTGTCTTAATTTTGAACTTAAGACGATTGAAATAGTTTTAATTTTTAAATTAAAATAATCAATATAATAATTAAAATTTTTGAGGATGATATATTACTTTCATCTTAAAAGAATGTCTTAAAGTACACTCTTGTGTAGTAGTCAGGGATCAAATTTCTCAAAGTTAAAACCTCGTTATTATGGGCAAAACTTGAGGAAATGTTTCTATTTTAAAATATTTAATCCATATCAATATTTAATAAATCCAAGATTAAAATAAATCTACATTTGTTATAACTTTCTTTTTATTAGATATACACACTGAACATAATGCTCTATGTAACCCAAAACCATAAAAAAGTGAGTAACCAACATTATGAACAAAGTAAAAGTAGTGGAAGAGAAAACAAAACAATATTAAAAAACAAATTATTTAAAAAATATGTGGGAGCTGAAATATTAAAATTCACAAAAACAAAAGAAAAAGGAGGATTTAAAAAACTGAGACGTACAACCTGAAAAGGAGAATTTTGAAATATTGACCATTATGGACGTGAGTAAAGTGTGCAAAGAGGAGCTAGGAATGTAGGTCTGGGCCTTTGTGTGGGAGAAGAACTGAGAATAATGTGGAGAATGAATTCAATCCCGATGGCTTCTTCTATTCATTTATTTTACCATGCTTCATTCCAAAATCAATTATATTTTATATATTGGTTTTTGTTTTAACATGGTTGTGCTATTGTTTTTCTCGTTTGTTTTTCTCGTTGGTTTGATTATACTTTATTAATGATGTTTTTATTTGATACGTGAGTTTCTTTGAGTTTATATATATATATATATATAATATGTGGGGTTAATGTTTGTGTGTATGGATGCTCTTGTTGAGCATGGAAATGGACATGAGCATTATTAAAAATATAATAGAAAAGAAAACAACGCAGTTAAGGTAAAGGGGAAGGATATTCGCGGGGAATTTTACTAGATAAATAATTTTCATATTATTTTTCATATTGTTGTCATAATCAACTATATTAATCACGCTTCATGTGATTCAATCTTGATATACAACACCCTGATGCGAGCGGAAAGTCTGAGGACTTCGGGGGCTAAGGCCAACCTTCTCCCAATTTCTCCATCAGGTTAACATGCATATGCGTTACGTGGCAGGGTATGCTAGATCAAGAATGTGTGAAACATACCATTATCACTCAAGTGAATCTATGTGGAGACAGGTGGGGTGGGGAAATTTTAAGGAGCTCAATGGGTATGGCAATGATATTTTGGCAATGGAAATTCAGGGTGAGTGACTTACAGTGACGACTCACCGATGCAAATTGGTGGGGGATAAGGCAACTTGCCATCCCTTAGACTTTGATATCCCAATCCAGCATGACATATTTGTGCCTCTGTATATACTCTTATTCTCAGTGTGGCCCCTCCTGACTCGGTGAACCTTTGAAGCCCAACTAGGTGATGACTTTCCTCACGAGAACCGCATAAATTGTGTTACGTGGTGAGTTTTATTGCATGGTCTAGTCCTGATTTCACAGGTGTAGTTAAGCGGAGGTTTAGGAAGGATATGGGGGGAGCTCATACGTCAATTACTTACCATGTTTTTTGGCAGTTGGCTCCTCCTGTTTTCCTGGCTTAAGGGCATTGTGGTCTGTGGTATAAGGCAGGTCTACATTGGCGACGGAGTTTGCTAGGAGTGGTGTATTATGTGGGGACCAAACCAATTATGAGTGGCCCGAAGTATGTGTGAGAGAGGCGTGGCGGTGCAAGGCACCGAACTCGTGGGTAATTGTCTATTATCATTGTGGCAGAGCATTAAATTGGTGGACTTGGTGGGCAACGGGAGGCGCCGGAGGATAAGGAGAGGAGCACCAACGTTGAAAGAAAGAAATAAGTGGGTGGCATGGAGGAGCAGGTGCATGGCACTGCACTGATCTGGACTTAAATAAGAACGCAAAATAATATAGATATAACCACAAATATAGAGTTGTAGTAGACATAACGCTTTATTTTATTAATATCAAAGAATCGAAATATGCTGATAAACATAATGGAAATAATGTCGCTCGGGCGCTGGTAGCTTATCTCTCATAAGAGATGTGGCAGTTACATACCTCTGAACTGTGTTACAATGAGGCTCAAAGCCCTGTTTATTATTGAAAAATAATGGAAAACCCTAAACATCCAAAAACCTAACCCTAGGAGATGAAGCGCCAAAACTGTGGGCCCCGTTTGGGTAAATTGGTACATCAATTTCCCATAGTCATAACTTTGGCATACGATTTTCGTTTGACGCACACGATACCTCATTAGAAAGACCTATCTGAGGACTAAACTTTTGACTACAAACATCAATAAAAAATTCATGTTTACCTAAACAAAAAATGTTGTTGAGGGTCTTAAAACGGCTTTTGAAGTTCATGACCCGAAAAAATGCCAAAAATAGTAAATTGTGCCACAATTAAGGAAACAAAAAATTGAAAGAAGCAATTATGGAGGTCCAAGTGGAATAGGTGGGTGACCACCAATATCCACTTGGATCATGCGCAAAAGTACCAGGTTGGAAGGGGTTGGTAGAGGATTGGCAGCGTAACCCCAACCTCACCATCTGTGTCAAAAAAAGGCAGAGGTAGGGCTAAGCATGAGTGCTAAGGAAAGATTTATGAAGCCACAATGTGGACGTTGGACCACACCATGGACAAGAAGTAATTCCTCGTGCACAACCTCAAGCCCTCCAAGGCTGTCAGTAAAATTTCAGTTGGAATCCCTAGGGAAAGTCCAACAAGCAAAACATGAGGCAGTTAGGGCAACCATGGCGCGAATTCAATATTTCTAGTGTCAACTTCGAGAAAGAGTGGTGGTGGTGTGGCACAAGCATATGCACATTCTAGACAAGCTAGAGTAGGTGGAAGTTTGACTAGCTCACTTCGAGCAACACTTTAGTTTTTTGTTTCACCCTCCTCCCCCACTTGGGATGGGACCATATAACCTAACTTCTATTAACTCTGATGACTAAGTACGAGTTTTGGTGCTTTTGCTCATTTTGTTTGTTATTTGGCACATCTTGCCTTTGCGCCTATGGTCGGCTAGTCTTTGTCTTTTTTGGAATGTTTACATTGAATTAAGGGCAGCGGTCAACAAACTCGATTGGGGTGAGACTGATAGACTCTCAAATAATAGCACTATAAACTTTTATTTTAGTGATTAATAAAAAATTTTGACTTACAAAAAAAAAATAATATACAACAAAATTGAGCAACAAAGTGAGTACATGTTTCATAAAACTTTATGGTACGTAATCATTGAAACTTCTTGAATGACTACAGAGTTGGGTCTTGGAGATAATTCCTCTAGAGATGGAATTCATGGAGTTAGGGGTGTTGAAGTCGAAGAGGACATCAATGTATGATGAATTCTATTGTAAACTATTATTTTTGCCAGTTGTCTTTAGTGCAATTTTTTGGAAGCTTTTTCGGTGGGTTTTTCCGGTCTAATTTCTCTAAGATCCAACAGAAATTTATTGAAATGACAAGTTTGATGGTTAACCACTACAAAAACAAAGTTCCCTAGGGGTTTTTCAAGGTGATGTATCTATATATATAGTCAAAATACCATTTTAAATAACACAAATCACATCACGATTTCACCTCAAATTTTTCTGCCAGATTCCAGCACTAAAAAATCCAAAAAATAACACTAAAGACCACTCTTTTTTATTGACTATTTTTTCAATTTATTATATATATTTATAGTTGCTTTAAAAAAAATGACAAAAAATTGTTTAGATCGCATGAAATTTGTATTTAAAACCTAAATAAACCAAACACTCTACGTAAACTACTTTTAGTTTACTCAATTTTCAATTTATTATGTATATATGAGTTTGAAAGTAGGAAAAAGTCTAAGATGACAAAGCATGGGCATGTACTCGTGATCTGTTAATGTGATTTTAGTGAACAAAATAAAGATGAGTTCTATATCCATGCATGGAAATAGATCATTTATAAACTACATTTATGTACGACCATAATGTTTAAATCATGAAAGATTCATAGTTCAACGGAACGTTATCAAAAGAGTAGTAGCTAGATCAACCGAATACCTTGCAGTTCTTTTGAGTGAAACCTAAATGATCCTTCTTTGTCATATAATATATAGAATTTCTACTCTTGGTATTTTCCTAAGACCACAGTAGGTCCTCTGTCGACATCAAAACTGTACATTGCCAAGCAATATATATATGAGAACCACTAGATATCCAAGTATTCTCCTTAGGTAGTATTGGAGACATTGTAACACAAGTCAAACTCAAACATATAGTCTGGGGTCCTCCTATATGTAGTCTGAGACTTAAAATTTCCCACAATCTGGTTATAAACTTCAGAGGAAAAGTGAATGAAGGAAGTGCCTAAATCTATTGTGGTCCCAACCTTCCATGTGCTTCCATGTGCTGTGGAATGTGGATACATACGGGCATATTTATGTCGATTGCTAATTCCTCAAATATTCAGGAATCATATAGACATGAGCATGGTCAATTATTGAGTCTGATTCCCAGATATTCGGGGAATCAACGATCAACTTAAGCTCACCCAGTATCCAGCAATAGACTTAAGCTCACCCGGTATCGTTAGAGGATAGCTTCAAATGCTTTCCACCAATACTTATCCCTGTGAGGCCAACATAGTAAAATAATTCAGGGAATCAACAATCGACTTAAGCTCACCCTGTATCGTCAGAGGATAGCTTCAAGCGCTTTCCACCAATATTGATCCTTGTAAGGCCAATATAGTAGAATGTGTTGAACGAATAAGTTGCTCTGGAGTTGTCTAGAAAGGGAATATAATTCAAGTGGATATCCTTGGGGACAACCTTGTCTCCTAGAACCATTCTACTGCTCTTGGTTTTTTTATTAAACCAGTCATCGCTTTGAAGCCAATATGCAAATCTATCACCAATAATGCGACTATGTTGGGAAGCCATGGATAGACCTCCTCTGACAATTCCTGCAATACCAGGAGATGTCTGGTGTGCCAAAACCATCAAACATCTGACTCCAAAGTTATTTATTTCTCCTGTCCCTCCACATTCCAATGACAAAGTCATGGTTTAAGACAGTAGATACCCAGTCGTGGCTCTCGTGCCATACTGAAGACTGTACGCTGGACATGCCCCATAGTAGTTGCAAGCGCACACTGGACATAAATTGAGGGTTCTTTGGTCGTAGAACTTCCCTGAACCCTCCCCATTGGAATTTTCGCACAGATCTTTGCAGTTTGTATCTACACAATTTACACGAGCAGCGGAGGCTGACTTGCTGGGAAGAAACATCCTGCACTTGCTACAAGAATAACTTTTGATGCAGGGTGGCCAATCGGCATTACTGCCAGTTCCATGACAAGAAATAGATTTTGCGGAGGAGTGCCCACCTAGGACCAATAATTTGATGTAATGAAAGTTTTCGTAGCGAGCGTATAGAGATCGCTCCCCACTTATAGTCATTCCTCATTTCAGTGTCGAATCACGATTCCTGGACAATCACTGGTATGCTTGATGGTCATGATTAGAACCAGCGTGTTGAAAAATTATTACAGAGACTTAAAAAAAACACAATATTCATTTCAGGCAAAAGAAACAGTGAAATAGAGTAAGCATGGAGCAACAATAAAACTTAGGATCAACTTCTAATTGATGAACAATACATTCATATGAGACTGTGGCTCATTCACCAAGTAAAAAACTAGCTTTACAGAGATTTTCACTTTATGCAGAATAACACATAGTAAAAAACAATCATTGTTCTTTTCACCCGCCCACCAAAATTTGCTCCATTTGCTCCACCTTTTTTCCTCAGAGACCTTTCGCTCTCTTTTTTTCTTACTCACAAAAAATGACTTTTACATGCTTCTTTATCTCAACATACAATTTTTCTACATTAATGCATGACAGAGAATAATTAATACATTGTGTTGAGTGTGGGCTATAGTCAAGGAGTGAATGGTTGCCCATATCTATTTACTAAAATACATTAAATGCCTTAAAATATTTGTTGCATTTGAAAATGGTTCACACGGTACTTTTGTTTTAGCTTCAGTCCTTCCATCTTCAAATAGAGACGCAACCTGCAAAAATACTTCGGACAAGTATGACTGTTGTCATGGTGTTTAACGCGGTGGTTGGGATTAATATCTCCAACACTCCCCCTTAATCACAATTGCTGCCATTGACAATTCCCAAACAGTTTCTGAGATAAACAAAAATTTCATGTGCCAATGGCTTTGTGAAGATATCAGTGAATTGATCTTGTGACCTGCAGTGCTACAACACAATTTCATCATTGTTAATCAACTCTCTAATAAAATTATATTTAGCATCAACATGCTTGGTCCTCTTGTGAAAGACATAATTTTTTGACAATGCAATTGCTGAGGTGTTGTCACAGAAAATGGTTGTTGTTCCCTCTTGGTCATGATGAAGATCCCTCAACATTGCCATCTAAACTACCAGACACGCTATTGTTTTTACTGCGACATATTCATCTACTGCTGTTGATAGTGACACTATTGGTTACTTCTTAGAGGCCCATGAAATGGCTCCAAAACCCAAATGGAAGACATATCCTGACGTGCTCTTTCTGTCATCAACACTTCCAGCCCAATCATTGTTAGCGTAACAAACTAGCTTGACATCACTTGTTGTTGTGTACAAAATTCCATAATGTTTTTTCCGATTGACATACCTCAAAATCCTTTTCATCGCTTACCAATGTGTCTTCTTAGGTGTCTCCATAAACCTCGACACCAAACTTGCTGCATACATTATATCCGGTCTAGAAGCAGTCAAATACATCAAGTTGCCTATCATGCTTTTGTATAATGTCAAATTGATATTGTTGTTGCAATCTTCTTTGCTCAACTTCAACCCCATGACAGTTGGAGTTGGTGCGGACTTGTTTTTCTGCATTTTAAACCTCTCCAAAATTTCTGCCACATACTTCACTTAAGAGATAAAAATGTCATTTTTTGTTTGCTTCATTTCTATGCCCAAAAAATATCTTAATAATCCCAAGTTAGTCATTCCAAATTCACTCTTCATGACTTGCTTGAAATCAACGATGAGGAAATCATCACTATCTGTAAAAATAAAATCTTCTACATATAAGACGACAATGAGAATCTTACCTTTTCTCTCTTTGATGTAGAGAGTAGACTCACCATCACATTTGTTGAAACAATTGTGCAACAAGTAGGCAACTATCCTACTGTACCATGCGCGCGGTGTTTGCTTCAACCCATAAAGAGCTTTCCTCAACTGATACACTTTTTCTTCTTGGCCTTCAACCTCATAACCAGACAATTGCACAACATACACTTCCTCTTTCAGCACTCCGTTCAAGAACGCTAATTTTATGTCCATTTGATACACTCTCCATTTATGTCACGCAACAATCGCCACAACTATGCGTACTATCTCCATCTTCGCGACTAGTATGAACGTCTCCGCGTAATCTATTCCATGTTGCCGCTTGTATCCTTTGACAACTAGCCTTGCTTTGTGCCTTTCAATCTTTCCCTCAATGTTACTTTTGGTCTTATAGACCCACTTCACTTCAGTGACATGTTTTCCTTTCAGAAGGTTCACTAACTCTCGTGTCTCATTCCTTTCTATTGCTTCTATTTCTTCCTCCATTGTCGCAACCCATTTTTCTTCTTTGTCTGCATCTTCAAAATGGATTGGGTCATCTACATGACAAAATAATGCAAATAAGGAATTTAGACCAGCGCTGCTATCAACATCTTCTTGCTCATAAATTTCATTTAAATTTATGAATTTTGGCTTCTTGTGCTTGCTGAAGATGGGCTTGACATGTCACTTGGTGTTGCGCTTTGCGGTGTGCTTGGAGAAACACTTGCTTGGTTGTGTAAATTGTCCTATTATTTGTTGATGGTGTTTCTTGCTGCCTGCTTTGTTGCACTTGAATAGGTGTAGAAGGAGTCACTATTGAGGAATTACTTGCTACTATTAATTCTTCTTTGTCCTCATGTGGTATACATGCTTTGACATTGACTGTCTTTTCTAAACTTCCATCCCATGCTTCTTCTTCTATGAACCACACATCTCTGCTGATTATGACTTTCTTGGTTGATGGATTGTATAGCTTGTATGCCTTGGATTCATCACTGTATCTGACAAATATACATTTTTTCCCCTTGTTGTCCATCTTCTTCCTCAACTCATCCTGGACATGTGCATAAGCCACACATCCAGAACTCCCATGTGAGTGACACTATGCTTTCTTCCACTCCATGCCTCTTCAGGAATTATGTTTTGGACACTTTTGGTTGGACATATATTCAAGATATATGTTGCACAAGCGAGAACTTCAGCCCAATAATCATTTGGCAAATGGTTTGCCTTCAACATACTCCTTGCCATTTCCATAATGGTCCTATTCTTCCTTTCTGCCACACCATTTTGCTGAGGTGTATACCTTGTTGTAAATTGCTTGTGAATTCCATGCTCCCTACAAAATCAAAGGAATTCATTTGAGATGTATTCACCACCTCTGTCAATCCTGAGGACTTTGATGTAGTGTCTACTTTTCTTCTCAACAAGAGATTTGTATTGGCGAAAGTGCTCAAACACTTCACTTTTATGTTTTAGGAGATAGACCCATGTCTTCCTTGTGTAGTCATCTATGAAGGTCAATACATAGTGGCTACCACCAATTGATGGTATCTGCAATGGTCCACATAAATCTGAGTGGATAATCTCCAAAGGTGCCTTTGCCCTTACTCACTTTCCTGCTGGAAATGTCTCTCTATGTTGCTTGCCCAAGATACATCCTTCACATAGGTTGTCTAGTTTTTCTATGAGTGGTAGTCCCTTCACCATATCATTCTTATGTAGCAAATTCAAACCTCCAAAGTTGAGATGACCAAATCTCAAATGTCATAACCAGTTTTCATCTTTTACCTCTGTTTGAAAGTTTACTTGTGTGAGAGTTGCCTCTTTTCTTCCATTCTCTTGTGAGTTCATTGACAGTTGTGCTTGTGCACCTTCTTTCTACAAATCTGATTTTAATTTTAGTGGAAACATACTATTGTTTGTCATCTGAACCTTTGCAATCAGTAGTCTGCTTGGAGGACTATCCAAAATTGTGCACACGTCATTTTTGAAGAAGACATTGTAGCCCTTTTGCATGAGTTGTCCAATGCTTATGAGGTTATGTTTCAGACCAGGGACAAAGTAAAAATCTGAGATGTACCTCTTCTCCCCCTTCTTTGTTAGGATATTAACTCTACCTTTTCCCATGACAGAGACTTTGGTATCAGTCCCTAATGTCACTTCAGATTTCAAACTTTCATCTAGATTGGAAAACATTTCTGTGTTTCCTGACATGTGGTTGCTACACTCTAAATCTAGATACCATATATCACTCTATTTTTCTTGTGCTACATTACAAGCTAAAAACATGCTATCATGGTTCTAATTTTCTTTTGTGAATTTACACTTGGTTTGTTGATAATTTCATATTCCTTTTTTCTACATTCATTTGCATAATGACCATACTTCTTACAGTAATGACATTGAACTTGAGATATATCATACCTCTGACCTTGTGCTTGATTTTGGCTTGAGCCTTGACTTGGATTTTGATTGCTGCCTCTTCCAATTGAGCTTGAAGGGCTGCCTTTTCCACCTCTGTGTGGGCTTCTTCCTCTTCCTCTAGCATATGATCTTCCTCTCCCTCAACTTTGACCAAATGATACTTGTGTCTTGAAAGCATGCTCCAATGAGGAGCTTGTTGCTCTATTCAGTCTATGTTCATAAGAAATCAGTGATGCATTAAGCTCATCCACTGAGAACTGTGAGATATACTTTGTATTTTCTATGGCCACAACAATGACATCAAACCTTGCTGGCAAACTTCTAAAAACTTTCTCAACTATTCTTCTTTCCTCAAGTGTCTCACCATGAGACCTGATTTGAGTAACCAACCCACTTACATGTGTTAAAAATGAGTCTACATTCTTAGACTCTTTCATACAAAGTGTTTCAAAGTCTCTTCTCAACATTTGAATCTTTGTTGTCTTGACTTTTTCCATGCCTTGATAGGCTGTCTAGAGGGTGTCCCATGCTTGCTTGGACTTCATTGTTGTTGTAACCCTGGGGAAAATACTTTCATGAACTGCTTGGAAAATACAAAACAAGGCTTTTGAATCCTTCTTCCTGTTGTCCCTTAAAAAATCTCTTTCTACTTGAGATAAGGCATTGTATGCTGCTACATCTACTGGTTCTTGAAAACCATTCTCCACCAAATTCCAAATGTCTTGAGAAGAAAACAAGACCTTCATTGTAATAACCCAATAATCATAATTTTTGCCATTAAATTGAGGTATTTGAGGATTATTCAAGCTTGTGCTTGATGTTTCCATTTATGAGCGTAAGAAAAAAAACTTTCTACCTGCTGGTAAATATGCTAAAAACAATATGCTCTTAAAACAATTTTAACTACTAGTAAAAACACTTGTTTTTACACTAACAAAGTTTAACTCGCTCTGATACCATGTTGAAAAATTATTTATCTAGAGAGGCAGACGGGTGTGACTTTCGCGAAGCTGATTTCACGCAACTCTATGACTTTTGCGAATTTGATTTCACGCAGCTCTATGACATTCGCGAAGCTAATTTCTTGCAACTCTATTTCACACAGCTGTTACAGAGACTTAAAAAAAAACACAGTATTCACTCATGACAAAAGACACAGTAAAATAGAGTAAGGTTGGAGCAACAATAAAACTCAGGATTAACTTCTAATTCAAGAAAAATACATTCATATGAGACCGTAGTTCATTCACCAAGTAAAAACAAGGTTTACAGAGATTTTCACTTCATGTGGAATAACACACCGTAAAACACAGTAACTGTTGTTTTTGCTCCACCATTTTCTCCTCAGATACCCTCACTCTCTTTTTTTTATTACTCACAAAAAATGACTTTTACATTTTTCTTTATCTCAACATACAATTTTTTTACATTAATGCATGAGGAAGAAAATAATTAATACATTGTTGTTGAGTGTGATCAGAATCACGCAGGTGTTTCTGGAGTGTGGGCTATAGTCATAGAGTAAATGCTTGCCCATATCTATTTACTAAAATACATTAAATGCCTTAAATTCTTTGTTGTGTTTCAGAATGGTTCATGCGGTACTTCTGTTATGGCTTTAGTCCTTCCATTTTCAAATAGAGACGCAGCCTGCAAAAATACTTCTGACAAGTATGGCTATTGTCAGGGTGTTTAATGTGATGGTTGGGATTAATATCTCCAACATAGCTGCCATCAGCACAAATCCATCTTTTCCTTTCTTGCGATGAAGATTCATCACTATTCTATTGTTAGCACGATTTTCTTTCCCAGAAACCACTCCAGAAAAGCGCAGTGAGAGTAGGAAGATCAGGTTGAGCTTGGCGGTCAACATATTGCTAATTCTGTAGGGAAGATGACAACGAATTTGATATTATATAATGGGAGTTACTCAATGTTAATAGCACCATGCTCTTATGCATCGTTTTTTGGATGTGCTTCGGCAGTGAGCCAGATGAGGAGATCGTGTTATATGTATAGGGCATCATGCCGGAACTCTCCCTGATCAACTGACATCTAGACGAAGTCTTACCAATTCTAGAGTTCTTCTATCGACGACAATGGACATGGTTCGCACAGATGTTTGGGGTTTTGAAGAAAATGAAGAAGCGGTTGGTTTTCAAGAAAAAAATAAAACCTATTCCATTCTCCTGCGCACACTTTAAAACCATGAGTATACTATCATGTATGGTGCATTCCATAACCTCCAAGCGCATGGCGTACCCCATAGTATGGTAAGGGCTTGATGGTGTATGTATGGGTGGAGCCTATTGTGGGGCATATTAAATTCCATATAGCAATTTGGATATTGCTTGCCCATGATCTACGAGAAGGAATATGTCACAAAATGCCATAGTAAAGGTAAAGTGGATTGTCACGAGTGAAAACAATGTACTCAGTTAGTGTATACCTGGCTGTCAATCTGCTAAGACCCATGGGTATTTATATGCTTGTCTAGGGTTGTAAACAGATAAAAACAAATGGATTTCCTGGCATCAACCTCTTGCCTCAACCTTAGGTCAACAATCTAGAGAAGCTACTTAACTGGTGGGTTTAGGCTTCTCTTGTCACATATCCGATGAAACTCTCTTAGATCCATGAACAAAATTGATAAAAAAAGTCAGATATATATTATGTTCCAACTCATTCTACTATAGATCAAAAGTTGATTTAAGTATGGAGAGGGTGCTCCATCTGAAAGAGACTACAATTGAGCGCAAATGATCCAAGGTTTTTTATGCAGATCAAGTGACCCAACAATTCATTTATAGGTCCTCGAACATATCTAGGTTCAAATATTCATTTATAGATCATTGAACAGATCTAGGTTCACTTGGTGAGTAGTGGAGCCACCGTGTCTCTCACCAATGACTCCAACCTTAAGCTTTTGCAGCAGATGGATTTCCATGTTGCTGAAACCTTGCCTGAAATCACCATTGGATTCTAACACAACACCTATAATGCACACTTTGGTCAATGGAATCCATAGACCTACTAGGAACACGATACATCTAACAATATTCCTCTCTCACAAAGCATGAAATCATAGGGTATCAAAATCAGATCTAACTAGACATGATGACAGAGAAACTTCAGAAAATTAAAATCTAAAGATAAGGGAATAAAATTTCAATACTCCAGAAAAGAATTTAGTAGGGCGAGAATCACTTGCTCTCATACCATGTTTTAAGAGTATTTTGTTATTCACAATATTGTTAGGTAAAAGTACATAGAAGACCTACATTATATAGTAATTGAGGATCCTAGTGTTTGTTAATGATAATTATTTAATGAAGGTTATGACAATTGGGAAAATGCAAATTTCTATGTGAACTTACAACTCACCATAACTAACTCATATAAAATCCAAGCATTGAAAAAGCAAACTCTAACAAAATGAAACTAAAACTTTAATTATATCCATCTCTCACTTTGCATCCTCCTTTAAAGCCTTGAGCCGAGCATTGAAAAATCTAACTCTAAAAAAATGAAACTAAAACTTGTACTATGTCACTCCCTCACTTTGCATCCTCCTTTAGAGCCTTGATCCGAGCATTGAAAATTCTAACTCTAACAAAATGAAACTAATACTTTTACTATGTCCCTCCCTCACTTTTCATCCTCCTTTAGAGCCTTGAGCTTGAAAACTGCCCTTTTCGATTTCTTAAAAGCCATTGACTTGGACTTTTCTGTCCTAATTGTTAGAGCACATTCTATGTAAGTGAACTTGGATATTTATACAAATTGTAGCCAAAATTTATGCATGTGTCATCCAGCAACAATGGCCATTTTCAATTGGTTTACAAGTGGTGATTTTTTCCCAAAAGGCAAATGATAAGCCCATATCCCTCATCTTTATATCATCCGATGAGGAATAGAACCAAGCTCTGAAAAGGTAAAGGATAAGTGCATATCCCTGGCCATTACATAATTTGGGAAGGGTAAATATAAGTAGAGATGTTATATCTACATTGAGAATATGAGTAGAGAAGGGTTTCTTTTTAACAAAAAAATAACATCAATTTTCTACCTTGTTAATCATATCATAAATCAAAGGTAGATTACATATACAATGTTCAAATTCCAATTAGGAATTAATATAAAATAATCAAAGGTAGATTACAAATATAATGTTCGAATTCCACCGTGAAGAAGTAAAGGATTTAGGAATTAATATAAAATAATCAAAGGTAGATTACATATATAATGTTTGAATTTCAATGTGAGGAAGTAAATGATTTAGGAATGAATATAAAACCAGCTTAGATCCATCTTAACACCGAATCTATCAAGCGCTGAGAGGGATCAAAGATCTTGAGGTGCAAACTTATTTTTTGAGTGAAAAACTTGAGGAAAGGTTTACAACTCGAGAGATTTGATCCCTCTCGGTGCTTGATAGATCTAGTGTTAAGATGGATATAGGCTGGTTTCAGTCATGTGCAGTCATAAAAAATTTGTTAAACATCTAATTATTTTGATTATTTTAAATATACTAAATATGTATAGGATTAATTTGTTCAATTTAATTTAAAATTTGCTTAGTTACCTTAGTTTGTTGAGATGAGAGAGACTCTTAGTAACTTGAATGATGAAATACAAATTTTGAGTGCAAAGTGTCAATGTAACAATTTTGATAGATAGAAAATGTGAATACTAATAATATAGTCAATTACAAACAATCTTCATTGCAATCAATATGAAACTATAACTATTTTCTTCTACTATTCCTATTGTCACCCCTATTAGTTTTTCCATTTTCTCATGGATCATATGAAAAGAGTACCTGGAATCATAGACCATTCAAATATTTAACTCGAGCTACTGTAGTAAACAATATATTTTGTCATTGTTTCTCTCCAATATTAATAGTAGTTTTCTCGAAATTTAATCATTATGACTTATGGAGTATTAAACCCCAAATAATTTTCAATGGTAGTTATTTTCTATTACCACATTTGAATGCAAAGTAATTAACAATGTTGAATGATCGAAAATGGGAATAATAAGAAGGTGCCCAATTATAAATATTTTATAGTTTCGAGAAGCAAACATTTGGGGTCAGCAAACATTTTATTTAGGATGAAAATTCAAGTATTGTATTTATGGTTGAATAATTTTTATGTACTTACAATGAGAGAGAATGTGTACGTTTTGGGGGTGAGAAGGAGATACAAGGGTAGATAGAGATATATATGGGGGGAGAGGGAATAAGAGAGAGGAAAAGACAGGGAGGGATGAAGAGATATCGATATGCAGAGAGAAATGTTAGAGAGAGAGAGAGAGGGAGGGGAAAGGGAGTGAAGGAGAGAGAGATAGATAGATATCGAGAGAGAGTGTGTATGTTTAGGGGCTGAGATAGAGAGAAAAATAAGGAGAGACAATGGGAGATAGAGATATAGATGGAGGTAGATATGTTCTTACACTGAAATCAATGCACGCTATTAATCTAATTACTTTGAAATTAATGTACATCATACATCTTGTTGCATCAAATCAGAAATCAACATCTACACTAAAATCAATGCATCTAGTGCAAACAATCAAATAGGATTAGAAATCAACATTACTGAAATCAATGCATATAGTGCAAGCAATCAAATGAGTAGAAATCAACCTCTGTGCTAAAATCAATTCATCTAGTGTAAGGCATTAAATATTATTAGAAATCAACATCTAAATTGAAATCAATGCATCTAGTGCAACCGATCAAATAGGATTAGAAATCATTATCTACACTAAAACCAATGCATCATGTGCAAGCAATCAAGTAGGAGTAGAAATCAACATCTACACTAAAATCAATGAGTCTAGTGTAAGGTATTAAATAAAATTATAAATCGACATCTACACTGAAATCAATGCATATAGTGCATGTGATAAAATAGGATTAGAAATCAACAACCACATTGAAAATCTAAAATATTCATGACTTTGTAGATCTAACTTCTATGTTTGTATTTGTCTCTATGAGACTTTTTCTTCTTCTCTCTCTCTCCACCTTCCATTCTGTGTCTATCTCCCTTCCCCTCTCCTTCTCTCTCTTCTCTCCCCCATATCACTCTATCTGCCTCTCCCTAACTTTCTTTATCTTTCTCTTCTTTCCTCTCTCCCCCTGCTATTTATATTTATACCTCCCTCCATCTCTCCTTATTTTCCTCTCTATCTCAACCCCCTAAACAAAGAATTGGATTTTAACAAATTAATCTTATAAACCATTGTATTATTCATTATATTCATTGAGTGACATTGTTATATTGAGAGACAGTAATGTTTAAAAAAAAAATGTTTACTATATTTCCACAAAAAAAAATCCAAAAAAATTGGAGTACTACTTTGTGAACTATTTTATTTCCTGAAATGAAGTAAAATTAATACATTAATAATATTGAGCCATGATGGAAATGTAAGTAACCAAGATAATCTTGTGAATGAGAAATACCCTCAGATTTATCATTTTTAGTATTCATTAATCAATTGAATGCATTTCAAAGGGAAATTTTCACCAATCACTTGGATATGTTGTTTTTGTAACAAAAAAATCCAAACATAGATAGGGAAAAGCTACATAATTGTGAAAACATGAGAGCTCTTACAATCCTGGGAACCTGGACAATGTATGTTTCCAATTTTCAACTATGTTATTGAGTGAGAGACTTGGCTTGCTTATTTGTTCTACTTCAAAAAAATAACAACAACTATTTGAACATGGTGCATTCTTTAGTCGGTCTAGGGCTTGCTCATTCCTAGTTAGACTAGTTCATTACGCAATCAAAACCATTCCAGATTCATGTGGAAGGGTCAAGGAAGTTGCAGTAAATTTCAGGCTAGCCATTTATACTAGAAATATTAATGTCTTTCCCTTGGCCTGTCGTTACTATATTACTTCTGTTGGCTACTACTAAACTACTAAACCTTGCTCATTTTTACCCAGCACCAAATGGTCTACCCCACTCTCTCCCCCTTTCATTCATTCACTCCCCCTACAAACATATTCCTAAAGGATACATTATTCGCTTACACAAATCCCAACGAGCATTCATCAGGGTCAACTAATGCCTCTATGTGCTTGTGAGTGGGGCTCCAATTCCATTACAACATACCTCTATGCATGTACTATAAAATGGCTTTTTTTAGAGAGCATTGATCCACCTATATATGTCCCTTTTGTCTATTCTCTAATTCCCTCCCTCCAATACCACCTACATGGTCCTCACCCTTTCATATTTGTTATAAGACTAATTATAAGAAGGGTTCTTTCAATAAAGAGATTTATTGGCAGTTAAGGAGGGCTTCCAAACCAAGTCCATCTGGGCTAGTATGAATTTTAAATGGGCTAGGTAGGAATTTCAAATTTAACACCTTTCAAATGTAACGGTTTTGGTAACGGTAAACACAGTTTTGATCATTTTAATAAAAAACGGTGATGAGCATTGACCATATTTAAGAGACAAATCACCCCCACAACTATCAATTTGACCATCAAATTCCATTCCTCATTGGGGCTCATCCTACTCCCATCTGGCCTAACCCTCTCTCATCCATTGGCCTGGCCTGACCGTCTTTCAAGAGATTTTCTAGAAATTTACAAAAAAAATTAACAAAATTCTGCATGGGTTGTGGTCAACAATTAGAAAATCAGCAAAATCAAATTGAACTCTTGAATCGTCAATATTTTCAACTCGATTCGACCAAATTTAATAACTATGGATTCTACTAGCAAGTTCTACGCACATGTAAGGAACATGGATTTTTGGTTACCTTCGCATTATTTTGTAAGGGATGAATACTTTTATAAATATATTGAAAACCATAAATTAGAGGAGTAGATATGGTGTACAGATTCATACAAAACAATTCATATATTCCTCACACAAATTAAAATACAAGTCACATAAATAGTGCTCACGAGATCTAACATATTCCATACGAGGAGAATATTGTTGAGAAAACCTCTCAACAAAACTCAAAAAACCAACAAACCAACCCTATCTATATATTATTGTAAGCATTATTCCAAGCACCCCTTTATTACTTACATTACATCATTATAAAGATTAATACAAAAATGACAAATTACAATTCACATGTAACATTTGTGTGGTCTTTCTCTTCCTTGGCACTTATCCCCACTCTGAAGTCTCCTAGACAACGCTCTTTTCACCACCACAATATTCAAGCTTCCCATTCAACTCATTTAAGACATAACTGCCTCTATCTCTTCCTCGGCACTTATCCCCACTCTAAAGTCTCCTCGACAGCGCTCTTTTCACCACCACAATATTCAAGCTTCCCATCCAGCTCATTCAAGACATAACCGCCTCTAACCATCTTTGATGAAATTTGTATAATTGACGCTTCTCGATCTCCTAAGGGACAATCTTGATACTCGATTATATCCAACAGTGAATTATATAACTGAGCTTTCTACACACATAGATCTCATAATGTAACCTAATCGGTAATTGATGATCTTGAAGACCAAAGCACAACAAAACCCATCAACATATAACATACACATTCAAATTACTTTGGGCACCAAAAAAACATTAAAAGTCATTAATTTAATTATATTCCTTTGTTCGTTAATTAGTTTTTCACCTTTTACAAATGGAATTACGAATAAGACAAATCACTTAACAAAATCAATAAACTTGAAACTATTCGTTGAGACAAGTCTCCTGGTCCCTTCTCGGAGATAATCAACTCTTCTCCTCTATTTCCCGGTCAGAATATGGAGTGCCTCTACGGTGATCTCCATCTTCGTTGTATGCGAATCAAATAATATTAAACTTTAACAAACAAAAAAAATGAGTCGGTTGTAACGTGTGAGTTGTTCCTATTCATCACAGACTTGGAGGGTGAGCATGTCATGGTTCCCGATGCTATGGTTCACATCACAAAGTCGACGAGCGGTTCCTAGAGACTCAATATGGTTACCCATAAGCAAGTGTCACTACTGCGCATTTCTGGAAGTCGAAAGTAGACAAAGAAGGTATGCACATTGAATCCACAGGCGTTGTCCAAGCTTTAAGTTGCGCAAAGAAAAATTGGTTGTCCTGACTCATTTGGTCGGTTGCTGCGAATCTGTTTTCCTCCAATTCGAACTAATCACGAAGATAGAATACACATGACTGTCTGCTTCTATTTCCATGTAGGTGCCTTCGTCATAGGTTCAATTACAAGCTTTCTCCCATGCACCACCTTGTTTCATTCAATGATTGCCTCACTATCCTGTCGTGGGTCCACTCTAATGCGACCAAGAGAAATACAAACAATGGAAAAGACAAGATCCGTGGCTTCAACACTGGTTCACATCTCTTCTAAAAGAAACAAGCTCATAGTCCTCATGCTCGAACTCACGTAGAAGCTCTAAAGCTTGTGATTCACCATTCTATAGAACAAGTTTCTCAATAAACAGGATATAACGCACAAATACACAACAATTTTATATTATGAACAAACAATACATAGTTATTTTCCTACCCCATCGTACTTATTTACAAATAATTAGCTTCCATGCCCCTCACATTTTCTTCCTGGATTTCCCATAAGGGAGGGCTCTATACCAAAAAATAGAAGTCACAGGATCAAACATGGTGTGCAAATTTATTCAAAACTGTTAGCATTAATGGAGAAAGTTAAGCTTTTCTATGTTTAGGTGTTTGTTGTTTTAGAATAGGATTGAGATCCTATTTGATAGGGAGTGGTTCAAACCACCCGTTAGTATGAAAACCTATATATTAGAGGCTATTCTGACTCATTGCAATATAGAGTGTGTATGAGTGTTTATACACTCTCCAGCTATCTCACCTAGAGAGTCATTTCATTAATATATTCAGTTTTTATCATGGTATCAGAGCTTTAGGGTTGTCGATCTTGTAAACTGAGTGGAGAGTGCGACTAAGGTGAAATCGTCGCAAGTGTTAGGTGCATAAACATGCTGATCCCACTGTAACCCTTCCCATGTTTTATTTATTCGGTCGTCGCAGGTATGTCGTGTATAGTCGCGAAGACCTTCACAAATCCGTGGTGCGAACTTGCGTCGACCTGCGTGATTTCTTTTTGGCGGTGAAAAGGCTACGTGTTTTGTTTTTTGAAAGTTGTGTGTGGTCAAAGGGTCAGCGAGACCTGAGTGAATTTTGTGGATGATCCAAGAGGTTTGAAGGCTTGTTGATTTTCTTGAATCAACCATCAGATCTATTAAGGAATCCTCTGGTGCAGAGTGATAAGTGTGTATTCTGCAAGTTGAGATCGATCTGGTTGAATGGTGGAACCAGTTTTGTAAACAACCATTCTTAAAGTTGTGTTTAAAATTGTGTGGATCGACAACAGCGTAGATCAGACTTGCGCGTAGTGGGTTGAGAGAGGCGCTGTGTGAGACCAACAGTAGCACAAAAGAAATTGCTGCTCGGTGGTTGTGATTGAGGCTGTGGTCGAGGCCATTGAATCGACCTTGTTGTTGTTGCTCAGGAGGTCATGATCTAGCATGAGGGGGCAATCCAAAATGCAGGGGCAGATTGACGTCCACAGATTGTGCAGGAGGTCAATATCGCCTGCTTGGAAGAGGCATGGGGACAACCCGAGAAGTCAACAGCCTGAGGGATTGTAGAGTGGAAAATTGTTTTTCTTTGAAGACCCACATGTTCTATTTTCGAAGATCTGCATGGTTGTTG
>APFE031246508.1:181856-195099 GCA_000404065.3 Pinus taeda | reverse complement strand
CTATAGATCAAAAGTTGATTTAAGTATGGAGAGGGTGCTCCATCTGAAAGAGACTACAATTGAGCGCAAATGATCCAAGGTTTTTTATGCAGATCAAGTGACCCAACAATTCATTTATAGGTCCTCGAACATATCTAGGTTCAAATATTCATTTATAGATCATTGAACAGATCTAGGTTCACTTGGTGAGTAGTGGAGCCACCGTGTCTCTCACCAATGACTCCAACCTTAAGCTTTTGCAGCAGATGGATTTCCATGTTGCTGAAACCTTGCCTGAAATCACCATTGGATTCTAACACAACACCTATAATGCACACTTTGGTCAATGGAATCCATAGACCTACTAGGAACACGATACATCTAACAATATTCCTCTCTCACAAAGCATGAAATCATAGGGTATCAAAATCAGATCTAACTAGACATGATGACAGAGAAACTTCAGAAAATTAAAATCTAAAGATAAGGGAATAAAATTTCAATACTCCAGAAAAGAATTTAGTAGGGCGAGAATCACTTGCTCTCATACCATGTTTTAAGAGTATTTTGTTATTCACAATATTGTTAGGTAAAAGTACATAGAAGACCTACATTATATAGTAATTGAGGATCCTAGTGTTTGTTAATGATAATTATTTAATGAAGGTTATGACAATTGGGAAAATGCAAATTTCTATGTGAACTTACAACTCACCATAACTAACTCATATAAAATCCAAGCATTGAAAAAGCAAACTCTAACAAAATGAAACTAAAACTTTAATTATATCCATCTCTCACTTTGCATCCTCCTTTAAAGCCTTGAGCCGAGCATTGAAAAATCTAACTCTAAAAAAATGAAACTAAAACTTGTACTATGTCACTCCCTCACTTTGCATCCTCCTTTAGAGCCTTGATCCGAGCATTGAAAATTCTAACTCTAACAAAATGAAACTAATACTTTTACTATGTCCCTCCCTCACTTTTCATCCTCCTTTAGAGCCTTGAGCTTGAAAACTGCCCTTTTCGATTTCTTAAAAGCCATTGACTTGGACTTTTCTGTCCTAATTGTTAGAGCACATTCTATGTAAGTGAACTTGGATATTTATACAAATTGTAGCCAAAATTTATGCATGTGTCATCCAGCAACAATGGCCATTTTCAATTGGTTTACAAGTGGTGATTTTTTCCCAAAAGGCAAATGATAAGCCCATATCCCTCATCTTTATATCATCCGATGAGGAATAGAACCAAGCTCTGAAAAGGTAAAGGATAAGTGCATATCCCTGGCCATTACATAATTTGGGAAGGGTAAATATAAGTAGAGATGTTATATCTACATTGAGAATATGAGTAGAGAAGGGTTTCTTTTTAACAAAAAAATAACATCAATTTTCTACCTTGTTAATCATATCATAAATCAAAGGTAGATTACATATACAATGTTCAAATTCCAATTAGGAATTAATATAAAATAATCAAAGGTAGATTACAAATATAATGTTCGAATTCCACCGTGAAGAAGTAAAGGATTTAGGAATTAATATAAAATAATCAAAGGTAGATTACATATATAATGTTTGAATTTCAATGTGAGGAAGTAAATGATTTAGGAATGAATATAAAACCAGCTTAGATCCATCTTAACACCGAATCTATCAAGCGCTGAGAGGGATCAAAGATCTTGAGGTGCAAACTTATTTTTTGAGTGAAAAACTTGAGGAAAGGTTTACAACTCGAGAGATTTGATCCCTCTCGGTGCTTGATAGATCTAGTGTTAAGATGGATATAGGCTGGTTTCAGTCATGTGCAGTCATAAAAAATTTGTTAAACATCTAATTATTTTGATTATTTTAAATATACTAAATATGTATAGGATTAATTTGTTCAATTTAATTTAAAATTTGCTTAGTTACCTTAGTTTGTTGAGATGAGAGAGACTCTTAGTAACTTGAATGATGAAATACAAATTTTGAGTGCAAAGTGTCAATGTAACAATTTTGATAGATAGAAAATGTGAATACTAATAATATAGTCAATTACAAACAATCTTCATTGCAATCAATATGAAACTATAACTATTTTCTTCTACTATTCCTATTGTCACCCCTATTAGTTTTTCCATTTTCTCATGGATCATATGAAAAGAGTACCTGGAATCATAGACCATTCAAATATTTAACTCGAGCTACTGTAGTAAACAATATATTTTGTCATTGTTTCTCTCCAATATTAATAGTAGTTTTCTCGAAATTTAATCATTATGACTTATGGAGTATTAAACCCCAAATAATTTTCAATGGTAGTTATTTTCTATTACCACATTTGAATGCAAAGTAATTAACAATGTTGAATGATCGAAAATGGGAATAATAAGAAGGTGCCCAATTATAAATATTTTATAGTTTCGAGAAGCAAACATTTGGGGTCAGCAAACATTTTATTTAGGATGAAAATTCAAGTATTGTATTTATGGTTGAATAATTTTTATGTACTTACAATGAGAGAGAATGTGTACGTTTTGGGGGTGAGAAGGAGATACAAGGGTAGATAGAGATATATATGGGGGGAGAGGGAATAAGAGAGAGGAAAAGACAGGGAGGGATGAAGAGATATCGATATGCAGAGAGAAATGTTAGAGAGAGAGAGAGAGGGAGGGGAAAGGGAGTGAAGGAGAGAGAGATAGATAGATATCGAGAGAGAGTGTGTATGTTTAGGGGCTGAGATAGAGAGAAAAATAAGGAGAGACAATGGGAGATAGAGATATAGATGGAGGTAGATATGTTCTTACACTGAAATCAATGCACGCTATTAATCTAATTACTTTGAAATTAATGTACATCATACATCTTGTTGCATCAAATCAGAAATCAACATCTACACTAAAATCAATGCATCTAGTGCAAACAATCAAATAGGATTAGAAATCAACATTACTGAAATCAATGCATATAGTGCAAGCAATCAAATGAGTAGAAATCAACCTCTGTGCTAAAATCAATTCATCTAGTGTAAGGCATTAAATATTATTAGAAATCAACATCTAAATTGAAATCAATGCATCTAGTGCAACCGATCAAATAGGATTAGAAATCATTATCTACACTAAAACCAATGCATCATGTGCAAGCAATCAAGTAGGAGTAGAAATCAACATCTACACTAAAATCAATGAGTCTAGTGTAAGGTATTAAATAAAATTATAAATCGACATCTACACTGAAATCAATGCATATAGTGCATGTGATAAAATAGGATTAGAAATCAACAACCACATTGAAAATCTAAAATATTCATGACTTTGTAGATCTAACTTCTATGTTTGTATTTGTCTCTATGAGACTTTTTCTTCTTCTCTCTCTCTCCACCTTCCATTCTGTGTCTATCTCCCTTCCCCTCTCCTTCTCTCTCTTCTCTCCCCCATATCACTCTATCTGCCTCTCCCTAACTTTCTTTATCTTTCTCTTCTTTCCTCTCTCCCCCTGCTATTTATATTTATACCTCCCTCCATCTCTCCTTATTTTCCTCTCTATCTCAACCCCCTAAACAAAGAATTGGATTTTAACAAATTAATCTTATAAACCATTGTATTATTCATTATATTCATTGAGTGACATTGTTATATTGAGAGACAGTAATGTTTAAAAAAAAAATGTTTACTATATTTCCACAAAAAAAAATCCAAAAAAATTGGAGTACTACTTTGTGAACTATTTTATTTCCTGAAATGAAGTAAAATTAATACATTAATAATATTGAGCCATGATGGAAATGTAAGTAACCAAGATAATCTTGTGAATGAGAAATACCCTCAGATTTATCATTTTTAGTATTCATTAATCAATTGAATGCATTTCAAAGGGAAATTTTCACCAATCACTTGGATATGTTGTTTTTGTAACAAAAAAATCCAAACATAGATAGGGAAAAGCTACATAATTGTGAAAACATGAGAGCTCTTACAATCCTGGGAACCTGGACAATGTATGTTTCCAATTTTCAACTATGTTATTGAGTGAGAGACTTGGCTTGCTTATTTGTTCTACTTCAAAAAAATAACAACAACTATTTGAACATGGTGCATTCTTTAGTCGGTCTAGGGCTTGCTCATTCCTAGTTAGACTAGTTCATTACGCAATCAAAACCATTCCAGATTCATGTGGAAGGGTCAAGGAAGTTGCAGTAAATTTCAGGCTAGCCATTTATACTAGAAATATTAATGTCTTTCCCTTGGCCTGTCGTTACTATATTACTTCTGTTGGCTACTACTAAACTACTAAACCTTGCTCATTTTTACCCAGCACCAAATGGTCTACCCCACTCTCTCCCCCTTTCATTCATTCACTCCCCCTACAAACATATTCCTAAAGGATACATTATTCGCTTACACAAATCCCAACGAGCATTCATCAGGGTCAACTAATGCCTCTATGTGCTTGTGAGTGGGGCTCCAATTCCATTACAACATACCTCTATGCATGTACTATAAAATGGCTTTTTTTAGAGAGCATTGATCCACCTATATATGTCCCTTTGGTCTATTCTCTAATTCCCTCCCTCCAATACCACCTACATGGTCCTCACCCTTTCATATTTGTTATAAGACTAATTATAAGAAGGGGTCTTTCAATAAAGAGATTTATTGGAAGTTAAGGAGGGCTTCCGAACCAAGTCCATCTGGGCTAGTATGAATTTTAAATGGGCTAAGTAGGAATTTCAAATTTAACACCTTTCAAATGTAACGGTTTTGGTAACGGTAAACATAGTTTTGATCATTTTAATAAAAAATGGTGATGAGCATCGACCATATTTAAGAGACAAATCACCCCCACAACTATCAATTTGACCATCAAATTCCATTCCTCATTGGGGCTCATCCTACTCACATCTGGCCTAACCCTCTCTCATCCATCGGTCTGGCCTGACCCTCTTTCAAGAAATTTTCTAGAAATTTACAAAAAAAATTAACAAAATTCTGCATGGGTTGTGGTCAACGATTAGAAAATCAGCGAAATCAAATTGAACTCTTGAATCGTCAATATTTTCAACTCGATTCGACCAAATTTAATAACTATGGATTCTACTTCATTTAGAAAGTTCTAAGCACATGTAAGGAACATGGATTTTTGGTTACCTTCACATTATTTTGTAAGGGATGAATATTTTTATCAATATATTGAAAAACATAAATTAGAGGAGTAAATATGGTGTACAAATTCATACAAAACAATTCATATATTCCTCACACAAATTAAAATACAAGTCACATAAATAGTGCTCACGAGATCTAACAGATTCCATACAAGGAGAATATTGTTGAGAAAACCTCTCAACAAAACTCAAAAAACCAACAAACCAATCCTATCTATATATTATTGTAAGCATTATTCCAAGCACCCCTTTATTACTTACATTACATCATTATAAAGATTAATACAAAAATGACAAATTACAATTCACATGTAACATTTGTGTGGTCTTTCTCTTCCTTGGCACTTATCCCCACTCTGAAGTCTCCTAGACAACGCTCTTTTAACCACCACAATATTCAAGCTTCCCATTCAACTCATTTAAGACATAACTGCCTCTATCTCTTCCTCGGCACTTATCCCCACTCTAAAGTCTCCTAGACAACGCTCTTTTCACCACCACAATATTCAAGCTTCCCATTCAACTCATTTAAGACATAACTGCCTCTATCTCTTCCTTGGCACTTATCCCCACTCTAAAGTCTCCTAGACAACGCTCTTTTCACCACCACAATATTCAAGCTTCCCATTCAACTCATTCAAGACATAACTGCCTCCAACCATCTTTGATGAAATTTGTATAATTGACGCTTCTCGATCTCCTGAGGGACAATCTCGATACTCGATTATATCCAACAGTGAATTATATAACTGAGCTTTCTACACACATAGATCTCATAACATAACCTAATCGGTAATTGATGCTCTTGAAGCCCAAAGCACAACAAAACACATCAACATATAACATACACATTCAAATTACTTTGGGCAAGAAAAAAACATTAAAAATCATTAATTTAATTATATTCCTTTGTTCATTAATTAGTTTTTCACCTTTTACAAATGGAATTACGAATAAGACAAATCACTTAACAAAATCAATAAAATTGAAACTGTTCGTTGAGACAAGTCTCCTGGACCCTTCTCAGAGATAATCAACTCTTCTCCTCTATTTCCCAGTCAGAATATGTAGTGCCCTTACGGTGATCTCCATCTTCGTTGTATGCGAATCAAATAATATTACACTTTAACAAACAAAAAAAATGAGTCGGTTGTAGCGTGTGAGTTGCTCCTATTCATCACAGACTTGGAGGGTGAGCACGTCGTGGTTCCCTATGCTATGGTTCACATCACAAAGTCGACGAGCAGTTCCTAGAGACTCAATATGGTTACCCATAAGCAAGTGTCACTACTGCGCATTTCTGGAAGTCAAAAGTATACAAAGAAGGTATGCACATTGAATCCACAGGTGTTGTCCAAGCTTTAAGTTACACAAAGAAAAATTGGTTGTCCTAACTCATTTGGTCGGTTGTTGTGAATCTGTTTTCCTCCAATTCAAACTAATCACGAAGATAGAATACACATGACTGTCTGCTTCTATTTCCATGTAGGTGCCTTCGTCATAGGTTCAATGACCTCGCTTTGTTTCCACGCATTTTGTATTACATTGGCCACTGTTGCAGGAGTAATTTTCATTTTTGTCAATTACAAGCTTGCTCCCATGCACCACCTTGTTTCATACAATGATTGCCTCACTATCCTGTCATGGGTCCACTCTAATGCGACCAAGAGAAATACAAACAATGGAAAAGACAAGATTCGTGGCTTCAACACTGGTTCACATCTCTTCTAAAAGTAACAAGCTCATAGTCCTCATGCTCGAACTCACATAGAAGCTCTAAAGCTTGTGATTCACCATTCTATACAACACGTTTCTCAATAAATAGGATATAACGCACAAATACACAACAATTTTATATTACGAACAAACAATACATAGTTATTTTCCTACCCTGTCATACTTATTTACAAATAATTAGCTTCCATGCCCTCACATTTTTTTACTCGATTTCCCATAAGGGAGGGCTCTATACCAAAAAATAGAAGTCACAGGATCAAACATGGTGCACAAATTGATTCAAAACTGTTAGCATTAATGGAGAAAGTTAAGCTTTCCTATGTTTAGGTGTTTGTTGTTTTAGAATAGGATTGAGATCCTATTTGATAGGGAGTGGTTCAAACCACCCGTTAGTATGAAAACCTATATATTAGAGGCTCATTTGACTCATTGCAATATAGAGTGTGTATGAGTATTTATACACTCTCCAGGTATCTCACCTAGAGAGTCATTTCGTTAATATATTCAGTTTTTATCATGGTATCAGAGCTTCAGGGTTTTCGATCTTGTAAACTGAGTGGAGAGTGCGACTAAGGCGAAATCGTCGCCAGTCTTAGGTGCATAAATGTGCTAATCCCACTGTAACCCTTCCCGTGTTTTATTTATTCGGTCGTCGCAGGTATGTTGTGTATAGTCGTGAAGACCTTCGCAAATCCGTGGTGCGAACTCACGTCGACCTGCGTGATTTCTTTTTGGCGGTGAAAAGGCTACGTGTTTTGTTTTTTGAAAGTTGTGTGTGGTCAGAGGGGCAGCGAGACCTGAGTGAATTTTGTGGATGATCCAAGAGGTTTGAAGGCTTGTTGATTTTCTCGAATCAACCATCAGTTCTATGAAGGAATCCTCTGGTGCAGAGTGATAAGTGTGTATTCGGCAAGTTGAGATTGATCTGGTTGAACGGTGGAACCAATTTTGTAAACAACCATTCTTAAAGTTGTGTTTAAAATTGTGTGGATCGACAACAGCATAGATTAGACTTGCGCATAGTGGGTTGAGAGAGGCGTTGCGTGAGACCAGCGACAGCACAAAAGAAATTGCTACTCGGTGGTTGTGTTTGAGGCCGTGGTCAAGGCCATTGAATCGACCTTGTTGTTGTTGCTTAGGAGGTCATGGTCTAGCATGAGGGGGAAATCCAAAACGTAGGGGCAGATTGACATCCACAGATTGTGCAGGAGGTCAATATCGCCTGCTTGGTAGAGGCATGGGGACAGCCCGAGAAGTCGACAGCTTGAGGGATTGTAAAGTGGAAATTTTTTTTTCTTTGAAGACCCACATGTTCTCTTTTCGAAGATCTACATGGTGGTTGCGAGATCGTGGAAGAATCGGTGAGCATTTTTGGTGACTGTTGTGTGTGTAGAGGCGGTGGTGAGGTTTGGGCTTGAATTCCTAAGTGACGTTAGCTCGGCAAGGAGTTGCTTTTGTGTATCCTAGGTGGAAGCAGCATATAAACTGTGTGAAGAGGCCATTGAGGTGATTGGAGGCTATGGAGAAGACCGTAGGAGGCGTGCTCATGGCTGATTAGGAGGCAAAGAGCCGACCTATGCTGTGTGTTGGTGCCTTGTTAGCAAATGATGAAATAATGTCATTTGCCTTTTTGCCTGATTGGCGTTAGCAAGACTTGAAGGTGTTGGTGTTTCTTGTGGCCATGTGGGGCTTACGCTCTAGTGAAGATTTAAATGTGAAAATGAAGGACGTTAAGGAGGATTGTTTTTACTCGATTTTGGGTTTGGAGAAGACCTACTCGACCTCGGATGTCCGATGCACTTACAAGAAATTGGCCAAGAAATGACATCCAGACAAGCTCAATGCCAAGGACTCTATGGCAGCGGATTCTGGGATAGTGTTAGAGGCTGCAAAGATGCGGTTTTAGGCTATTCAGGAGGCAATTCTGTCCTCTCTGACAACAACAAACGCCTAATGTATGATGCAAGAGTTTATGACGATGATGACGATGAATTGGGAATGAGCTCCTTTTTGGGAGAAATTGCTACAATTATGGTAGGCTCAAAACAGCGGGACGATGCTCCAGAGAACCTTGATGAATTAAAGGCAATGTTTCTAAACATTGTTAATGATGATTATTGTAAACCAAGCACCAATAATGAGAGGTCAAGTTCTTGCTTAAATGGAACCGTCGCTGGGAAACATCAGAAGGGTGTGACTTCCTCATATTGTGAATTTAACCAAGATTTCTTAATGAGCAGGTTGCATTCTGATACTGCCTACATTGGGGGTGATGGTGTAGATAGCCTTCAAGACCTAAAGGAGGTGTTCATGAACATAGTTGATCTAGAGTTTTATGCATCTCTGTGTGCTAGCAAAATGACATTTAGTGTGTCATCAAACCAAAATGATAAAAAAAATCATTGGATGAATGGACCAACTACTTTCGATGAGCTAGTAGCAGAAACCCTCTTTCCAAAAGATGCAATGATGGGTGATGAATGTGTGTATGTAACTGAAACTTGTGATGATGAAAACACATCCATTATTGTAGAACGTGAAAGTTTTCCAGATGCAGAAATCAAGTTTGATGAGACTTATATACCTCATGATGAGTGGATCAATTTGATGATTGAAAAACATATTATGGATGAATCACTGTTTGGTGAGAAGGAAGGCTTATCCTCACATACAGATCAAATGCAGAATGTGGTTGCAACAACAGAACTGAGTGAAGAGGCTGAAGGCGTAACTATGTCAGCAGAAAGGGATGAAATAGGGAGAGATGGAGAAATGAAAGCTCTCCTAAAGGAGCAGGAAGATAAAAGAAAATGTGGTCCTCTTTATAAATCTAACATTTTTTTTTGCGGATATTGGGAGAGAAGAAGAAGCAATTGAAGAATCCTAAGAACCTGCAACATCAAATGCAAAGAATGTTAGTATATACTCGAAGAGGAGGATTAGAGTTAACGTAAAAAGGAGGCAAAGATCCATCATTTTCTTATGGCAAAGAAAGTGAAGATGAAGCTTCATCCACAAATGAACAAGTATGGGCTCTGCTACAAGAAGACAAAAATGAAAGCTCTGTCTTTTACCATTGTAAGCCTAGCTGAGACCGAGACTAGCAAGCGTCATATGTCATTTGAGTTTTTTAGTGAACTCTTTCTCCATTAAGGGGGAGTGTTAGAATTAATGGGGAAAGTTAAGCTTTCCTATGTTTAGTTGTTTGTTGCTTTAGAATAGGATTGAGATCCTATTTGATAGGGAGTGGTTCAAACCACCCATTAGTATGAAAGCATATATATTAGAGGCTCATCTGACTCATTGCAATATAGCATGTGTATGAGTGTTTATACACTCTCCAGGTATCTCACGTGGAGAGTCTTTTAGTTAATATATTCAGTTTTTATAAAAAACAATTCGTATATTCTTCACATAAATCAAAATACAAGCCACATAAAAAGTGTTTATGAGATCCCACATATTTCAAACAAAGAGAATATTGTTGAGAAAATCTTTCAACAAAACTCCAACAACCAACAAATCAATCCTACCTACATACTATTATAAGCATTATTCCAAATTTGAAGACACATAGATCCATATTTCGCGGGCATTTATCCTCTATACATTTTTTATCATAGTTGCCAACATTCAATATTTCACTACACATTTTGGATGTATTACCATAGTTAATGCATCCCTCTCGGACAATCATGTGGCGAAACACATGGAAAGCACTGGATTATCCAATACTCGACAATCTCCCCCAATACGAACTAGGAGTGTTAAATTATCCAATACCCAACAATTTCATATGTTAGCAAATAGACACATCATTAAAATAAATTGATCCAAACACGTCACTAAACACAAAAAAAACTCTAAATTATCGAATGCTCAACATAAAAAACCAAACCATAAAAAAACAAACCATATAAAAATGAATGCGAATGATTTATACATTTTCTACATACACAACGATGAAACCATTGGGAATCAAAATAATCCAAAGAAGACACAAATACTTGAACTTATGCTACTGGTAGATTATGTTAATGGTAGCTTTAGAAAATATCCCAAAAAAAATCGAATAATCTACCTAATTACTATCCTTCTAGGATATTCTCAAAATTTACCATCTAGAATATTATCGAAATCTACTATCTATATAAATGACAAAACATTATTTATTTCCTTAAGTATAATGCCAGCACACTTACCTCCACAGCCAGGAGTAAACATAGTATTGCAACGCAATTCAACACGGCGCTCCCCATGGAATCTGAATATCCGGTGACTCCTTGTATAGATTTTCGCCGTATTGGCCACCGGAGTGTTCTGTAGCGCAGTGTGATTCGCATAATCCTGTGCGTAAGCGACGCGGTGATGCTGCATGCGAGAGCATCGTCAACTACTTCGCCTCTCGTGTCGTTTGGAGCAGCGGACATCTTGTCCTTGGAAGAGAACAGAGTTGCAAGTAGTATCATGTCAAACAGTGATGGAATTGACTGGCAAATTGCTCGTCACTCGGTGTTTTGACGGGCAAATTTTTATGCCTTTCTTTATTAAAATGAATTTTTATCGTTTATCGATATTCTTTATTAAAATGAGTAAAATGATTACCAAGGGCACTAGAGTTTAAACGGGCCTTTCAGATTTGAAATTCCTATACCAAGGACAGGAAATAGTGATAATTTAGTAAATATCAAAATTTATTATTAATCTATTACCTTTATTGTTTATAGATATTCTTTATTAAAATGAGTAAAATTATTACCCAGGGCACTAGAAATCCAGATATTTCAATCCAGATAAAAATGTCCACATATATATAATTTAAACATTGGATATCGTAAGCTACAAAACCAATAAAATTATTTTATCTTGGCAGACGGGTTTTGTATACCTTATACATCATTCCAAAGACAGTTTTTTGGACTTTAGAAATCCTGCCAATTTATTTTAAGAAAACAGAAAACAAAATCGATTTGCTATACATTAATTTACACGGTGGAATAGAGAGCTGACCTTGCAGGGAGGTGGCAGTGTCTCTGCAGAAAACGATTGCAGCTTCATTGCTTCTGGAGCAACTGGAAGTGATGATGGCGTCGTCCCTTGCATAGGTGTAGGCCTGGGGGCATTGCTGCTTGAAAAACCTCGAATAATTATAGGCACTGCAATTGTTCGAATATTCCCCACTACAGCAATATTGCGATGTATTAAAACGAGTGCAGGCGCTATCGCATCCGCCTGAAACCCTCAATTCAGCGGGGCAGATGGCACTTATATTGCTGCTGCAGGTGACTGCTGTGCACGAAGGGTCGGAGGGTATGATCGACACTGGCAAGTTGAATCCATCGACGAGAGAGATGTCATAAGAAATGGTATCAAAGTCATCAAAAGGGCTAGCGTACTCGACTATCGTCGCAGGGGGTTTTCCGGAGCCTTGACAGCTTAGTAGACCTCCACAGTCCCCAGTTTTGCAGCTGCCTCGGCCGCTGCTGTCAAAGGAACACCCGGTGCGCCCCCAAAACCGTCCAGGAATTGATCTCACGTCGACTCGAACCGTCCACGACTCCCCGCTGGCCAGCGCTTTGCCGCCGCCCTGTGAACCCGCTGCCCAAACCGTGTAACTGCAGTTGTTGTGGATCTCGAAGAGCCCAACTCCTACACCTCCTATCCCTGCAAAGATCATAAATGCGGTTATAAACGTAACTATAAAACAATTAAAAATAATAATATTCTATGACTGTAGTTAGTACTCTGTATAACGCAAATGAATAATGTTGTCATGAACGCTAGCGTAACTCCGTGCGCTCTGGCCATGGCCGTGATTCAAAGTTTCAGCAGCAAAAGCCGAAGTATGAGGGCGTTCATAACGTGTCCGCAGCTACAGGGCACAGCCTACATACTCGCAAGACTCCTGACGATTCACGCGTTTACTGCTCGGTCGTTTCTGCCGGCCATTGACCATTCTCAGCGTGTCCTCCTCGCTAAACTTACTTGACCAGATTTTTAAATAGTAATAGTACGACTTGAGCGAATTAATCTAAGCTGTGTCACCCTCCACCAAGCTGATTTTCCGTGAGTGACGGATGTTCCACACATAAATTTTTGTTTCATGGATGCTAGGAATTATATATTTGAATTATTATAATTGTATATTAAAATGTTTGGAATTTTTTTAATTTGAGATATTTACGCAAATGTCATGTTACTATAATTTGGTAGGAAATTTAATTTTTCTATTTTTATTTTATGAACGTTATGGGATGTTTATTTTACAATTTAGTGAATGGTCTTTATCATAAAAAAAAAAAATTGTTGATATTGATAAAAAAAAAAATCTAAAAATAAAAAAGAATTAAATAACTATACAAAATTTTTAAATAAT
>APFE031246508.1:164703-181836 GCA_000404065.3 Pinus taeda | reverse complement strand
ATATTAATTTATCATTATAATTATATTAATAACATTAATTTATCATTATATATAATAATAATACCAATTATATTAATATTAGTGTAGGTTTATATTAGTTTATATTTAACTTAAGAAAAATTACTAGGTTAACTAAGTGAGATTACTCTGCAACATATTAATTTATCATTATAATTATATTAATAACATTAATTTATCATTATATATAATAATAATACCAATTACATTAATATTAGTGTAGGTTTATATTAGTTTATATTTAACTTAAGAAAAAATACTAGGTTAACTAACTTAGATTAGTTGTGTGTGCTCATTTTTCGTGAGTGACGGATTTCCTTTGGGATTATGTTAATTGTGTCCTACTGTCATGTTACTTTTGAAATTTTCATTTTGTTTCATAAATGTTAGAAATTATATATGGGAATAATTAAAAGTTAGAAATTATATATAGAAATAATTAAAAATGTAATATTAAAATGTTTAGAATGTTTTTTTTCATGATGTAGTATTAATAATAGTGTTTTTATTCATGGAAATATGCATAAACTTTAGTTATTTTCTTTGGCGAAGATTGACTACGAGGATCAAGGAAGATTACAATCATTTAATTTCTGTCAAAATCTCCACGTCTCCGCCTAAAGAATTTTTTTTGCAGATTTAGTAAAGATATTCAGTTTCAATTTCTGTCAACCAGAGATCAGAGATTCAATCCGTTCTATGGGTTGCGGTTTGATCCAATTCGGGGCACGTGGGTCTACGGTGCGGCTTGTTGATATTAGGTGCACACATTCCTATCTCTTTCTAATACATATCTGCTCATATATTTTCAAGTATGAATAATTCACCACAGCTACCAAAGATTACCAAAAGTAAGCCTAGCACAATTACTCTACAGAGCCTCTATGAGTATATAGAGTCTTTAGAGAAACGTAGAGAAGAAAGAAAAGTCAAGCTACAAAAAGAGTTAACAGCCATGCTGGAAAATAAATTCACACATCTTGAAGATAAGATCCAAAAATAAATAGAAAATTAAATAGAACTATTGGAGAACAAAATGGAGGCAATGGAGTCTAGGTTGCAGGTTATAGAAAAACAAAACCAAGATATGAACCAAACATCCCAACAAGGAGATGATGATACTTTAGAGAGTCTTAAAATAAAGGACATGATTAAATAACTACAAGAAAAAGTTTTTTTTTTTCTGAGTAAAACTAATTCTATTAAGAGAACAATATGGTAAAATAAGCAGTTACAACCAAGAGCATAGGCTGCCGGAAAGGATAGGCTATCCACCTCGGCCCCTAAGAAGAAGAGAAGAGAGCTGAACTAAGCAAGAAGAAACAAGAAGAACAGAGGAGCAAGAACACAATAGCGGATACTACCCAACATGTGTAGAATCAGCTATTCAACATTTTTTCCCTTTCCTTTTACCAACTTTGACCCACTCCGGAGGACTCTGCTGAACTGACATTATTTGCAAGCTGAGCAGTGCCGATGGGGAGGATTCCTTGTCTGAGTCCGAGGTGGAGGATTCATGATTTCTTTTCTGTGAGGTTGGAGGAACAGTCACATCCTTAGGATCCTTCGAGGGCGGATCCTGTGACGGCTTTGCTTCCATTCCTTCCGCATCCTTTTCCTCTTCATCCGAACTGAAATGAAAGTCATCCATGGGGGGAGCAATGTGAGGTTGCCAGTGCTTGGATTTCTGTTTGCCGTTGACTTTCTTCTTTTGGGCAGCCGTCGAGGGACAGGAACTCTGAAGGTGCCCTGTGTGATGGCATTTTCGGCAGCGAAAGGCTGTGTTCTCATAATCCAAGGTCTGAGTCCAGTGGAAATCTCCAATTTTGAGATTGATCTGTTCAGGGAGACCTTTACTCATATCTATTTCTACACAGATTCTGGCAAAGGTGTATAGGCCTAATTCCCCTCTAGAAACATCTGTGTCTAGCAGGCGGCCTAGAGAGCTGCCAATCCCTTGGAATACAACAAAATGCCAAAGGTGTGCCGGGAGATTTGGAAGTCTGACCCAGATAGGGAGCTTGGTGATGGTTGCTGTAGCAGGATCGAAATCTGGGAACCAAGGGATGAGGAATAAACCTGTTGAGCCCCAGAATCATGGGCCTGCAGTTAAAGCCTTTTGGTAATCCTCTTTAAAAGCGAACACTACAATGAAGAATCCCTTTGAGCAAAACAACACCTTTTCACCGTTAATAGCCATCTCACCCTAAGTAGTATGGCAAGTAAATTAGATATCAAACTAATTAAAGATGAAATGAAAAAATTGATAGAATTAGATCATCAGCGTAACAAAAGGGCCTTGAACCTTATAATCTTCGGTTTGAAGGAGGAGGTAGACGAGGATACTTTAGCCATAGCCCTGACAGAATTACATAACAAATTACAAATTGAAACAGTGTGTCTCACAGAAGCAACAAGGTTGGGGAAACCAATTGAGAATAAAGCAAGGTTGATCCGAAAAAAGGTGAACTCTACTGACCATATGTATGACATACTTAGTAAAACCTCAAGTCTAAAAGGACTGGGAATATTTATAAACGAAGATCTCATTTCAGAAGATCAAAGCAGAATTAAGAAAGGAGGTTCAAAAGGTAAAGGAAGCTAGGAAGGAAGGAAAATGGGAAATAATCAGAAATAAGAAAGGCGTTATTCAAGATAGAAACCAAAAAGATAATAATAAATAACAATTCAACATGCCATGATTATTAAGAGAAGGTTTGGCTGTTAAAACTGATCAAGTGAAAGAAGTAACGATACACCTTTCTAGAAAAGTGATATTTAAAAAAAAACTCTCTTTCATGATTTCCTTAATAAGTGGAAGAAATAACGATACACCTTTCTAGAAAAGAGATATTTAAAAAAAAAACTCTCTTTCATGATTTCCTTAATGGTGGATTGTCACCAATTGACTTATTTATAGCCTTTATAAAACAAAAAAAATGGCTTTGTATATTGAATAGCTTACGGAATTACGATTCAATGACGATTCAAACATAGTCGATAACACACTCAAGGAAGAGATTACGCGGACCAACTACAAGAAAAAGTTAATAGCCGTCTCACCCTAAATAGTATGGAAAGTAAATTAGATATCAAACCAATTGAAGATGAAATGAAAAAATTGATAGAATTAGATCATGAGCGTAAAAAAAGGGCCTTGAACCTTATAATCTTCGATTTGAAGGAGGAGGTAGATGAGGATACTTTAGCCATAGCCCCGACAGAATTACATAACAAATTACAAATTGAAACAACGTGTCTCACATAAGCAACAAGGTTGGGGAAACCAATTGAGAATAAAGGAAGGTTGATCTGAAAAAAGGTGAACTCTACTGACCATATGTATGACATACTTAGTAAAACCTCAAGTCTAAAAGGACTGGGAATATTTATAAATGAAGATCTCATTTTAGAAGATCAAGCAGAATTAAGAAAGGAGGTTCAAAAAGTAAAAGAAGCTAGGAAGGAAGGAAAATGGGAAATAATCAGAAATAAGAAAGACGTTATTCAAGATAGAAACCAAAAAGATAATATAAATAACAATTCAACATGCCATGATTATTAGGAGAAGGTTTGGCTGTCAAAACTGATCAAGCGAAAGAAGTAACAATACACCTTTCTAGAAAAGTGATATTTAAAAAAACTCTCTTTCATGATTTCCTTAATAAGTGGAAGAAATAATGATACACCTTTCTAGAAAAGAGATATTTAAAAAAAAAAAACTCTCTTTCATGATTTCCTTAATGGTGGATTGTCACCAATTGACTTATTTATAGTCTTTATAAAACAAAAAAAAATGGCTCTGTATATTGAATAACTTAGGGAATTACGATTCAATGACGATTCAAACATAGTCGATAACACACTCAAGGAAAGAGGTGTGTGAAAAAATCAGGTAATTATGCATTACAAAAGAAGTTCTGCTTAAAAACTTCTATAGAAAAAGAATACTAAAAAGATTTGTAAATGATAATTTTATGTAAGCATAGTCAGTAACACACTCAAGCAAAGAGGTGTGTGAAAAAAACAAGTAATTATGCATTACAAAAGAAGTTCTGCTTAAAAACTTCTATAGAAAAAGAATGCTAAAAAGATTTGTAAATGATAATTTTATGTAAACATAGTCAGTAACGCACTCGAGGAAAGAGGTGTGTGAAAAAATCAAGTCATTATGCATTACAAAAGAAGTTCTGCTTAAAATCTTCTATAGAAAATCGTAGAATGTCAGTAATTTGGGGTAAGAGTAATCATGATAATTTATTAAAATAACAAAATGGATAAAACACTTCAAGCTTACCAAATTAGAAGTGATAGTGATATTTTGGTTGCTCGAAGATACATAAAAGAATACTAAAAATATTTGTAAATGATAATTTTACTTGAAGATAGTCTCAAGGAAAGAGGTGTGTGAAAAAATCAAGTAATTATGCATTACAAAAGAAGTTTTGCTTAAAAAATTCTATAGAAAATCGTAGTATGTTAGTAATTTGGGGTAAGAGTAATCATGATAATGTATTAAAATAATGAAATGGATAAACCACTTCAATCTTACCAAATTATAAGCGATAGTGATATTTTGGTTGCTCGAAGATACATAAAATAATACTGAAAAGATTTGTAAATGATAATTTTACATGAACATAGTCGGTAACACACTCAAGGAAAGAGGTGTGTGAAAAAATCAGGTAATTATGCATTACAAAAGAAGTTCTTCTTAAAAACTTCTATAGAAAATCATAGAATGTTAATAATTTGGGGTAAGAGTAATCATGATAATTTATTAAAATAATGAAATGGATAAAACACTTCAACCTTACCAAATTAGAAGTGATAGTGATATTTTGGTTGCTCCTAGAAACAGAAAATTTGAAGACACATAAAAGAATACTAAAAAGATTTGTAAATGATAATTTTACGTGAACATGGGCAAGGTGATAATGATTAAATCTAAGATTGAGGGTGGTAGTAGTAATGTGACAGCCAAGTAGGCTAGTTGAGTCCATGGAAAAGATGGACAAGGAAATAAAATATTGTTTTTGAAATGGAAAGGGACTTTTGTTAACCCTAGTTTAAAATTTCACATGTCGCTATGTACTGTGGATCTAGTAAGCTCTCTCTCTCTCTCTCTCTCTCTATATATATATATATATATATAGATAGATAGATAGATAGATAGATAGATAGATAGATAGATATGGAAGTGACATTATGTTTGACATTGTTGTTAGTGATCATGTAAAAGAAATATGACTAATTATGGATAACATTAAAAAAACTCCTACTAAACCAGACGTTTATAGTGAGAAAAAGAGGGAGTAGAGCCTGATTCGCATGAGTAGAGACAATGGAGTCCCTCGAACTATATGTCATAACATGCATAGTTTTACGTGCATATATTTATTGTGTGCGGCACCATGTGTGTGGCATTGTGAACAGGGAATAGTTATTAAAAAATTTAATAACAATAATAATTAGTATAATGGTAATTGGATCTGTATGAGGTACATATTGGTTTAACAAGTAAACATATATAGGTTAAGGTGATGTTGCAGTATAAACAGGTAGACCTTGATGATTTGGTTCCTAGGAGCAACCTCAAATGGAAATTGCAAGATTTTATAAATGAAACAACCTAGGGGAAAAGAAAAATACAGGTGGTATATTTATAACTATAAAAGATAATATTTATAGTGAAAAGGGGTATGTTGAACTAATTTCCTTAGAATTTAGTAATATGTTGATTTGACATGTTTGATATCATGAAAGTCCTACAACGATGACAACCATGGTTACTTCATGAAGAGTATAATAAGATAACCAATTATTCTTAGGTTGGAATAGAATTATTGTTTATTAATCCATTAGAGGTTACACATCAAAAGTTCTAAAGTAATTTGTTGTTGAAAGAAATAAACGTGTTCAAATTTACAAGGAAGAACCATATGCGAGAAACATGGTGACTATGAGACAATCACTATGCATATGAGCGGAGGAGGAAGAAACCCATGGTTGTATATGAAAACAAATTTGTGTATAAGTTACATCCACAACCTATAATATAAGAATACAAGGAGCCAAAGTTTAAAATATTCTAATGTTGACTCTTAGTTGGCACTAAGAAAAATATCAAGGTATTCTAAGATGGGCATTACTAAGTCACGAGTACACAAAAGTATGACCATATTGAATATGAAAGGAACAGGGAGTTATTTTAAACTCTACTCATACATGACCAATGTGTATGTGACATTTGAATTAAGATATATATGCTAATCTTGTTTAATACAAAATGAACTATTTATAATCTTTCATAAAATACATGAGCCATAAATGATTTCTAAACATATTATTGCTAGAGAAAATGGATCAAATGGATCAAATGGGACTAGCACGTCCATAGCCTGGAAGTTATAGTGAAACCACATAGTGGGGTCTTGTTGAATTGGCATAACCATAGAATAGGTAAAATAATTTACAATGATGGGTTGTAATAGTGTTGGTGACTCTTATTAAGTGCAGGTTACTGACCCTTGTTGATTTGTGATGCATGTTGATGAAAAATTCACCTCTGCATTTTGAAAGCCCTATTCACTAGATTAGGCACGCAGATTCAATTTAGTACAACATACCATTAGCAAACGGAAGGGAAAACTGAGTGAGTAAACCAAGTTCTAGAAGACATGTTAAGGATGTATGTGAAGCAACAACTAGCCAAGTGGGAGGAGTACCTTCACTTAGCTGAATTTCCTACAATAACAGTTATTATGAATCCTTGAAAATTTGACCTTATGAAGTGTTGCATGAAAAAAGGTCTAGAGCACCTACAAATTGGAGAAACCTAAAGGATAAATGGATCCTAGGGCCTGACATGTTGGCAGAAATGGAGCGAACAGTTAAAAAAGAAGGGTTTGACAAAATTTAAAAGCTACTCAAGAACGAAAAAAGACATAACAGCTAGGAAAAGGACTTATAGGGAATTCCAAGTGGGAGAGCATGCCTAGTACAAATAAAACCTAAGAAAATCACATTAAGATGCGGTGGTTACACCAAATTTCCAGCTCGATACTATGGATCTTTCCAAATATTGGAAAGAATGGGACATATAGCATATCAACTTGCATTACCAACTCAGATATGGGTTCACAATGTGTTTCATGTTTCCTTATTAAAGAGATATATCTATGATTCCAAGAATGTGATTAATTGGCATGATATGTAGGTAAGATAGAAAGGTAAAGATTTTGTAAATATGTATATTAAATAAGTTATAAAAGAACTCACAATAGAATTGTGACTATGTGATAGGTGAAACTGGACAAAGGATTCTTGGTATAACCCCTGCGCATCCTTGATCAGAGAGAAATAATGCTACGGAGGTGAGTTATTACCCAGGTTAAGTGCAGTGGAGAAAATTTAGCCCGGAAGAGGCTACCTGGGAGAATGAAGATGTTATGCAACAAGCATACCCTGACTTGTTCCAATGGGAAAGGATGAACACTGGGGATGGTGTTTCGCACAAGGGGGAGAGATGTAACATCCCCAGTAATGTAAATAATTATTATTATTATCGATCAATTGTCTTTGGATAAATATAGTAAAGGAACACTAGTACAAAATGACAGATTAGTGACTATGTGACTAAAAAAGTTAGCCACCAATTACTACTAAATTTGACCAATTTTAAGTGACCAAACTAAAAAGGACTAATTTAGTCTAGGGATAAAATATATGACTAGATATTAAGTGAATCAACTAAAAATGCCTAACTTAAATGACTAATTTAGTCTAGGACTAACATATATGACTACATAATAACTGACAAAATAAAAAATGATTAACATAAATTAAAAACGGTTAACGCTTTACTTGTAAGGGCACAATATCATATTTGTACTTGTTCATGTTGGAGTTGACATATCTATGTAACATATCTATGGCGTAGTAAACACTCTTAAGCTTCACATGAGTACATAAATGCATGAAATACGTTGATATTTAAGCTGTTTAATTATAATTGTGAAAAGGGTTTACAAATTTGCTTCATGGTCCAATTTTGTTCTTGATACATTTATTTCTTAAATGTTTTGAACACATTTGACATTTTAACCACACTGTTACACAAATCAATGCATGGGAACGTGAAATGACTTGGTTCATAAGGCTAACAATTCACTATTTTAATCCTTCCTTGACCATGGTTAAGGCCCCAAGACCCAACTATGACACATAACTTTCAAATATCACCCATAACACACCTGAAGGCTAAATATATTTTAGATAGGATATTTTTGGTGGTTTTAAGTCTTATTCATGTCCATTGAACTACTAGAGGAGTTTCATTTAGGAATTAAGAATCTTGTTTTCCTTCCCTATCTATTGTAGAGGCCATAAAACCCATTCTTATTATGTAAAACATATTAATTCTACCAATATTCCCATTTTAATATATTATTCATGAAAAAAACAAAAACAAAAACAAAATAAAAACTTCTTTTTAGGCCTAAGATCCTTTTTCATTCCCATGAATTTGTTCATATTCACAAATACTTAGTAAAATACTCACAAATTTTCATCACAAGCTAGTATGTCGTGACTTAATTTACCTAACATTCATTCGTTAATATCTTGCCCACAATTACAAAAATACCTAATCCAATATAAGATTATGGTGGGCCACCAACATGTGATCGATCCCTAAGGACATGCACATGAGAAAAAACCAAGACCTAATGAATAGGAAAAAATACTTTTAAAAATTCATAAATCAAAAATTACATTTAAAATCATAAATCAAAATTTATTGCAATGAAACCAAAATAAAAGGTTTTTGTTCGAGTTGAAACAATGGCATCGAGCAGCTCACCCAAGTCAATTGAAAAAATGGCGCCGAGCATCTCACCAGGATCCATAGTCTAGCCTGAGATTCAACCACGGGAGAGGTGGAATCAAACCTCCAACACCACTGAAAACCCCCATCGTGCCTGCCATGAATTCATTCATTTTGTTCTATAGGGTTTGGGGTTATGTATTTTTAGTATCTGTATGTATGTAAAGTGTTACTTTTGTAAGGATATTTCTCCAAATTTGGGAGTCCTCTATTCGTTGATGTTGAAGTTTTGTGCGTATCTTGCATTGCAATTGGTGATGCTAAATTGAAATTGGGGGAAGGTAATGCAATGTACAATGCATGTGTATCTGAGAGCTATCGATATAATCAGTATATCTATTTATAGGATGAGGGTTGTTGTAAGGTTGGTGCCTCTCTAATCCAGTATTATTGATTTCATGCAATGTGTTTGATGCTTTTGTCTGAATGATTTACTCAAAGGTGATGTTTTCTTATTTACGGAGAGTGCGAGATGAAAATTATCCTTTAATAGCTAGATTTTGTCTGTAAATTATGCTAATCTAGTGGTTGATTCAGGTGATTTGCTAAATGTGGGAGAGTTTATTTTGGGGTTTTTTAAATACCCACTACCATATTTATTTCTTGCAGTACAATTTTGAGAAGAGTTTGCAAAATGTGGATGAATTGTAGCCTTCTTGTGATTACGAAATAGCCCATTATTATTTGTTTGAGGGCCCCAAAAGGGGTTTATTACATAAGGGAGCTTGTAGATGTCGTTGAATCTAATCTTTTTAAATTATTTCTATATTCTATTCAATAGCCCATAATCTCAATTGGCTAAATGGAATTTTTACATCTACCTGGTTGAATATCCTATGGACTAAAATCGATAGATTGAGAATCCTCTAACAATAGGGTTTTGGGCTTGTTTGCAAGCTTGGCATTTGCAGACTTTAAGGCTAATTTTACAGCTTCTTCATTTGATATATCAATTTCCCTATCTTTTAATAGCTTGAGAATCCTCCAACCAAAAGGTTTTGGACTTGTGTTAAATGCTTGGTGTGTGGGGACTTACAGGGAAATCATCTAAATACCTAGCAGATATATTTATTTGACAACCTTTTGGTAACTTAGGAATCCATCTAGCATGAGCCTTTTGGGCTTCATTTGGAAGCTATTCATTTCCAAATGTTTTGGTATGTTGAAACCCTCCAGTAGCAGGTTTTGTGGGATTTGAGTGTCTGGGGATTTTAACTATCATTGAAAGAGGGTCTCTAAATTTGAATATTTTGGCCATTTTGGGGTAATTTGGGTCAGGGAATTGTTGCCCATGAAGTCCAGGCTGGTTAGTATTCAACCTGCAATTATTCAGCTAATGGCTACAGTAACATTATAAGGCAGTGAGGGAAAGTAGAGAAGATATAACTGTGCATATAGAGTTGACTTCCATGATTGAGTTTGGTTCTATTCTTTTCTTGGTAGCTAAATATGATAGGCATGAATCAGGACGAGGAGGAGTTTGAGATGTTTCTCAGAGAAATTTCTAGTGCAACCTCAACTCCTCATATAGAGGATCTTCATAGAGTCAATAACAAATCTCCCAAATGTGAAAAGGGTGGGAGTCTTTCTAATAATGCTTGTAAGTCTTTCATCCCATAGACATATGAGGATTTTTATCAGGATTATCAAGAAGTTTAGAATATGTCTCAATCCCCTACATGAAGCAAGATTGATTCACATTCTCACACATCTAACCATCCTCTTAATCATTTTATAGTAACTTTCCCATGGATGGTTGTGGGAGAGTGAAATCCCCTCAACACCAAGAATTCCAACTATCTCCATCACAAGCAATATTACACCAGTAAAATAAGCAATTTGTTGATGCGCCCCTTTACACAAACATTACATTATAGACCTTTAGGCATAGGTCAACCCTGAATTATGGTACATCATCTATAGTATTTTCCAAGCCTGCAATAAATTATCAATGGTCGTTTCTTCCAATCATGCCCAACAAGACATAGAAAAACAATACCAAATTTAGCATTACAACAATTGAAAAACAAACACTCTCACACACTAACTAATTTATGTACAGATTAAGAATTCAATACTCAAACTTCTTCCATCTTCTTGGGCCCTCCCTTGAGGCGGTTAGGCCCATATGAACTATACCATATTAAAGATTTGAGAAACAAACACAACACATAAATTTCAAAATTAGAATATATCATAATAATATATTACATATGAGTTCCAGCACATTTTAAACTAAGAGAATATTGTTAAGAAAATCATTCAACAATAATCAAACTAATAATTGAAATAAACCTTATTCTTAACAAAATACATTTATTTATTTATAGATAAAAATATAAATTATGTTAATAAAATTATTTTTAATTGTATAAATAAATTTAATTATCTAACATATAACTTTAACTTAGATATTTTTAAATTGCATAAATAAATTTAACTATCTAGAATATAACTTTAAAAATATTTTTTTAACTTAAAGATAAATTTAAGGCTTCACACAATTTTGATGCACCCATATTATACCATTTGATTTAAATTTGGATAAAATTAATTAAAAATCTCACAAAAATAAGAAGGTTTAATATTTTAACTAAGCGAAGGTTTAATATGAGTTCGAGCGGATTCTAAACTAAGAGAATATTGTTAAGAAATCATTCAACAATAATCAAACTAATAACTGAAATAAACCTTATTCCTAAAAAAATCATTTTATTTATTATGAATAAAATATAAATTTCTATTATTAATATTATATTTTTAATTGTATAAATAAATTTAATTTTTTAAACTTAAAGATAAATTTAAAGCTTCACACAATTTTGATGCACCCATATTATACCATTTAATTTAAATTTGGATAAAATTAATTAAAAATCTCACAAAAATAAGAAGGTTTAATATTTTAAATAAGTTATTCATATTTCTATGTAATTTCAATGTGAAAAAAACTAATTAAAGAATATAATTGAGAAAAGTTAAAAGGATGAATATTTAAATACGTTATTCAGGTTCATATAGTAGAGTCTATTTTTTTAGTATGATATTTCCGTTGATTTTCAATTAAAAGTGGAGAAAATTTTAATTGAAAATTTCAAAGTTATTTAAAAATTTTTAAAAAATATAAAAAATTACATATATATAATTCTTAAAATATTTGAAATTATTTCTAAAATCGCCATTTTAAATAATTTAAGACTAAGAGGACAATGAAAAAGCTGCATTATTAAATTGTTTAACTTTTCGATGTTCTTCAACCTTATAGATTATAATGTGTTCTCTTTACATTTTAACACCAAAATAGTTTTCATTATTAATATTTTACTTACAATGGTTTTATATTAGAGATGATCGAGAATACTAAATTCACTAAATTTAAAGTAAGAAAATATATATTTGAATGAGTGGAATTTAAAGTTATACTAAATTTATTATAATTTAGTTATTAAATTAATAATAGATAATTATAATTCATTATCATTATTCAATGAAAACCACGTAGGTAATTAACTTATTTCTATATGTTTTAGAAAGACCAATTTTTAACAAAACTGAAATAATTTTAGAGAATACTCCATGTCATAAAATAAAACATATAAAAAAAAAAATAAAGACGATCTAAACTATTAAAATATGCGTACAAAAGTGAATATTACAAGCAATTGCCCCGAAAAGGTGCAAGGTACGTCCATAGGATTCTTAAATTGGAAAAAGTTGTAGTTTGGTTTAATAAGCATGGAAATAATTTTGATATATTAAATTTTAAATATAGAAACAAGCTATAGCTTGCCACTTTTGCCTCCTCTTTTCTTGTAATGTGGCATTAGGCATTCACAATGACAAACACAAAAGCACACACCATGATGAATTTTTTCACATTTTATTGCACATTACATTTTAAGAGTTTTGTAATTACTCAAAGAAAAAACATTCTCAAAAAGTGAATGATGTTAGCCAGCCAATATCATCATGCATGTTCAGCTAAGTAGCTTTTCCTCTAAATTTCTACATTTTGTTCAAGGAACTTTCTCAGTGACATGTCAAGTTCATAACAAGCATAAATTACTTGAGAATTGGGCCAAATATGGCATATTGCAGTTGAAAGCTTCGTACATTTTGAAAAGGGAAGGTCATACAATCATCATCTAAAACTTAGGGCTAGATAAGATGTTAGTTATAACTAAAATCAAATTTACTACAAAAGCCTTGGACTGCCTTAACTCTCAATAGAATTTTATGACATCTCTAGAAAAATAAATGATTTTACAAAAATTATGAAAGGGAGCAAATGAAATAAGAACAAAACATGTGGCTGCTCTATTCTCTCCCACGCAAACCAAAGACAAGAAAGGGCACCAACCAGTCCAAATATTCACCTCTAAAAACATGAGGCAATTTTATTTGAGTTGAGATCATCAAAATTTTCAAATAAGCCTTCAGATATCCTCACACCACAGAAGATGATCTTAGTGTGCGTGCTTTAGTGGAATTCTTGTTTATGATATCTATGATATTGGTGTTGAGAATGAACACAAGACTGTGGTGATTATTAACCATGAACATATTGAAATGGAAACAGAGAACTCGATCCATTTGATTGATACTCAATCTAAGGAAGGAATCCCCTTTCATCTTATTAAAGACATTAAAAGGAATTCTTGCAGCTACAGTTTTCATTCCAGAGTTGACACAAGGGAAGGTGTCATCACCTTTGTGATGTATTTTTTTATTCCAGAGTTGACACAAGGGAAGGTATACTCACTTATGTGATGCATATGACACATTTGAAAATATTTATAATAGAAATGATGCATAACATGCCAAGAAGAAGGAATTCTCTAAGGATTTTTGGTCACAAAAGAACCTAGAAGGTTTTCAATTCCCTCTTGATAACATTACAGATTGGGTTATTTTTTTGTGAACACAAAAGGAAAATATATTTGAACCTTCTCCAAGAAACTTAAAATTGGTATTAATACACTAATACTTTGTCCTTGTCTTGAGAAAGTTACCATCGATGATAAAAATTCCTACATTCACAACACAATTGAATTTGACACAACTAGACAACATATTATTAAGATCATGGTTGATCCAAGCTTCGATCTTTGCCAAGCTACCTCATTTTTTTCCTTGTGAGTTTGTCCTTGCATATGAGGAAAGGGATGTCAGGGCACTGAAAACAGGATCCAAATAGTTCAGAGTAGTTAAGAAATACTATAGTGGAAGCACTTTATGCCCAGATATGATTGAGGTATGAGGAAAGCTTCAAATTGTATTCGTTATTGTTTCAATGGTATGCTATCTTCTATTTTAAATAGTATGTTGGCACTTTTGAAGAAGCATCTCAGGCTAATGTAGAGATATACAAAATATTAGAAGAATGAAATATATTTCATGAATTTTCTTAGATACTTCCATTTCATATATCTTCCATACATAAATATTAAATGAGAATTCCTGAGATAAAAAGAGAAATTTATCTCATTTTGTACGTGGGAATTAAGGTTGTTCTTCTCAAATTAACTTCGACCTTTGCCAAGCTACATCATTTTTTTCCTTGTGAGTTTGTCCTTGCATATGAGGAAAGGGATGTCAGGGCACCGAAAACAAGATCCAAATAGTTTATAGTACTTAAGAAATACTATAGTGGAAGCAGTTTATGCCCATATATGACTGAGGTATGAGGAAAGCTTCAAACTGTATTCGTTGTTGTTTCAATGGTATGTTATCTTCTATTTTAAATAGTATGTTGGCGCTTTTGAAGAAGCATCTCAGACTAATGTAGAGATATATAAAATATTAAAAGAATGAAATATCTTTCATGAATTTTCTTAGATAATTCCATTTCATATATCTTCCATACATAAATGTTAAATGAGAATTCTTGAGTTAAAAAGAGAAACTGATCTGATGTTGTACGTAGAAATTAAGGTTGTTCTTCTCAAATAAATTCTAAAAGTTATGGAGATAGGAATTTGTTGGTAGATTTTTTTGTTACCCAAGAGTTTACATAGTTCTAGATTAGCATGTCCAGAATTCAGTGGTGGAGTTATTTTTCCAATAACTGATTCAAACAATACTTGGAGACATGATGCCATTACAAATCTGCTACATAGAATTAAAAAGTGTCGATAAGTTGCTCCTCTTTTCACTTGGGGACCTGTTGTGGCCAGCAACAACCCCCCTTCTTATTTAGTGTTATTACTAATACTAAATAAGTGGGGGCCCTTAGTAAAAAAATTAGAAATCAATTAGTGCTTGTATTTCTTTTCTAAATAAACCTTACCATCATAAACTTAGGAAAATACGATTGAAAAATCTTTAAAAAGTTAAGTTTTATGATAAGGTAAGACAAATCGCATCACAAAAAGGATGATGGATACCTTCTTACAAGCGGAAGTCTAAGAGTGCGAGGTCGCGATGCAAAACTTCATCGCATCACATGCATTAAAGACCACTTACACTAAAAAGACCTCAAAACCTCCAATATGCGATGGCGCATATTGCAAATCACACTTCGTAGAAAACACATTAACAAACGATTTCATATGCTAAGATCTGCGATATTGCAATATAGCGATATTGCGACCGAGCGATATTGTGATAAAGCGATGTTGCGATCTGCGACTCAGTGATTTGTGATATTGCGAAGCAAATCGCAAAATCACCTCGTCGCAAATCTTTTCGGGCTCATTGTTCGAGAAAGCCTTTTTCCACAAATCGAGACCTGGTTATGCACTTTAATGTTAATTAATGAATTAGTTGCGAGTTGTTAATGAAATATGGTTTTGTGCTGATCGAAGAGTCATTCACGTAAGGTGATATATTTTATATGTCTTCGGCATTAAAAGCTTTGCCGTCACCTTTCCTTATCATTATTCTCACTTCACTTGTAAAATGTAGGAACAAAGAACAGAGAACTATACAAATCAGTATTTAGGATATTATGGGAAAGAAAGGCAAAGCTCCGAGCTCTGAAGACAAAGAAATGACGCCCCTGTATACAGACACCGCCTGCAACAGAGATGCTGGTATTACCACTTGGGAAGGCATGTATAATCTACTTGAGGAAGAGAATCCCAAAGTAATGGAGGTTACAGCTACGGCAAGCTCACATGGTTCTTCTGAGGCATCTATTTTAGAGCTAGCTTGTTCGTTCTTACACCGGATAGCAGTGAGGCCCAGGATTCTTCCTTACACAGACATGGTTAAATGGATACTGGACACCGCGGATATAAAAAAAAAAAGACGGAATCATTGGCGGAATCATTATTTTCACAAAATTTAAATTTTATACCCGCTAACAAAAAGCACGCAAGAGGCAAAAATCACACCAAGGAAGCCCGCATCAAGAAACAGAGGCAGTTTTCGATGCGCGATTAGCGCCTAGCGCTAATCTCGCATCGCTGAGCAAAACTTCTTGAAAAGGAAAGCCTCTAATTTTTCAGCCACCTGTAAGTCCATAAATTTGTAAGAAAGCAACGCTAAAGTAAAAAAAGTAAGACTTGAATCTTACAACCAGCAGTATTTGTCAGAAAATATCTTCAAAATGGTATAAGTACAGCAATTGCAGACAAGCTGGAGATAGAAGGCTAAAGAAAAGGCAGAATCGATCAAAGGATTAACTAGGTTGAATTGGGACTCTTACTGGGCATATTTGGTAAAACCACATAGTCAGTGCATGACTCTCAAATGTGTCATCAATTCTGCCGAGAAGATGGCACCAGCTCTCGCCAATGCCGTTTTCGTAGGACAGTTAAAGTCGAAAGTCGGCCAACCGACTCTTCTCAAGCAAATGTTAAACGCTTGTGATTTCAAGGAACATATACAGAAATAGATTAGTTGTTAGTTTTAAATTTAGATTTAATATTAGTATTAATTTTGCTTTATTTTTGCCTGAAATGAGAACGGTCATTTAAACCGTATCCTAATTTTTTGTAATAAGTTATTTTTAGATTTAGTTAGTAGTATTTAAACCCTTCTCATGCATTTAGAGAAGGGTCCTGAAATTTATCAAAAACTTGTCCTCAGAACATGTACCTTTGCACCCTCTGAGGATGTTTTGATGAATGAATGGAAGAAGATTTATTGATATCTGCATTTAATATCTACTACTGATGTTGCACTTCTGTACTCTTAGTGGATGTTGGATTAAGAAGAGATAAATCGTTATTGCTTGAAGCTCATGAGTAGAACTAGTTATAAATGGTACTTCTATCTCTTAA